>CATIWO010670352.1:0-10695 GCA_949673435.1 Macaranga tanarius
ATATAAGTAGTAACAAACTCTAACCAACAATATGTGGATGACCGTGTCGCCTCAGGTTAAAGGACCATATGCACCATTGTGTCCAAGATTGTGATTGTTGACTAAAGTGAATATCCATACAATTATAAATCTTACATCACATATTCGATCCACCCATCACGTGAGTATCCACATGTCTATTCGGATATCTCATATCAAGTAGCATGAGACTCACTAGCTTCCACTATCAATATCACATATCGATCAAGGAAAATAGACAGAGGTGATAGTCTAGGAATTAATAGTACCCATATATTAATCCATGATAGTCTAGGAATTAATAGTACCCATATATTAATCCAATGACTATAAATATTTATAGTATATGTACCAAATGAGTTTGTCACTTATATTATCAACTATTAATAATAAACTCATTCAACATAATACTAAGGGTAAATACTCAAATAAATAAACGCTTTAATTTAAATGAATATTTTATTACCAAAGGGATAAATATACAATGTCCACATACAATAATGGCCCTAGGGCACATCTATACTAACAATCAGCACATTTCTTACCAGTCAAAGTTAGCTGTAATTTTAATAAATTAGTCGAGCTTTACGTGAAAGAGATTGTGAGACTATATGGAGCCCCATTATCAATCGTGTCAGATCGCGACCCTAGATTTACTTCATAATTTTGGCCGAGTCTACAAGAAGTATTGGGTACTAAATTGAAATTTAGTACAGCTTTTCACCCTCAAACAGACGGTCAATCTGAACGCACTATACAAATTTTAGAAGATATGCTTAGGGCTAATGCATTGGAGTTTGGGGGCAATTGGGATAAGCAAATACCATTTATGGAATTTGCTTATAATAACAACTACCAGAGTAGCATTGATATGGCTCCATTCAAAGCATAGAAGAAAATGTAGAACCCCCATTTGTTGGGAGAAAGCTGGAGAAAGAAAACTATTAGGTCCAGAATTGGTGCAGATAACTACAAAAAATCTTCAGATTGTTCGAGCCAATACGAAAGTAGCTCAAGATAGGCAGAAAAGCTATGCAACTTAAAGCGAGCCAATATGGAATACATAGTGAGAGAAAAAGGTATTTCTGAAGATATCTCCATAGAAGGGTGTAATGAGGTTCGGCAAACATGGCAAATTAAGCCTGAGATTTATAGGCCCTTATGAAGTGATCGAGCGTGTTGGGCTGGTAGCTTATCGACTGGCTCTACCCCTAAACTTATCAGGGATTCACGATGTCTTCTATATGTCAATGCTGAGGAGATACAAAAGTGACCCCTCACACGTACTACGAGAACAACCCGTGGAACTAAAAGAAAATTTGAGCTACAAGGATGAATCGATATCGATCATCGCCAAAGATCAAAAGATACTTCGCAACAATGTCGTTCCACTAGTTAAAGTGCTATGGGAAAATCATCCTCGTGAGGAAGTCACGTAAGAACGTGAGGAAGATATGTGACATCGGTACCCACAATTGTTTATATCTCAAGCTAGTTGAGGATATTAGCATTCTCCAATTTCGAGGATGAAATTTTTTAAGTGGAGAAGAATTGTCGGGTCTATGCCCAAATATTTAATACTATATTTAATTAGGACTAAATTGTATAGAAAATAAGTTTGATTTGAGGACTTAGTTGAAAACAATTAAGTTCAAGGACTTAATTGCACGTGGGCATCAATCGCCCAATTCCACCAATTATTAAAAAAATTATGAATGATTATAAATGGATGTGTTGGTTGCATGGAAGGAGGTGGTGCATGAGTCACCTGTATCCATGCAGGCCAACAAGTGAAAATGGTTTTGGTACCATTTTTGGTACCAAAACTTAGAGAAATAGGAAAAGCAAAGCAGAGGCAGAGGGAACACAATTTTGAGCGAAGTTCATCTGTCAACTCGTAAGCAACACTGGGATTTAGGGGGAGTAAGAGGAACCAACATCATAGGTGAGTTAAAATTTGTTTATCTCTCTCTATTGTTTACTTTTATTTATTTATTTATTTCATTATATAATTATTATTTGTTTTATTAACTATTTAGTTAATTATTTGTTTATTTATTTATCTTATATTTGTTACCTATTTTATTGATTATTTATTTTATCTATTCATTCTATTTGAAATATTTGATTTTGATTGAATTTTTTTTTTTTTTTATGAAGAATACATGCTTTTGGACCATATATATATAAGCCTATGCACAAAGTAATAGTTGATTATTATTTGGCCATCTAAGTGCATAGAATTGCATGCTAACGGAGTGGATACTGATTGTTTATTAATTTATATATTTACTTGTTTATTTGTTATTCCTTTTGCTAATTATTTATTTATTTATTGTTTATATATTTTCTTGCTTATTTAATTATTTTATTGAATGATTTAAGTTGGGTGAATTTTTTTTTATTTCCTATTGGTCTTGAAATTTGCTATTATTACCATTTAATTTAATGGAATTTACCTTTGAAATATTTATTGAAAATGTAGTTAATTTTAAAAGGTTGCAGTAAAACCATACCTGGGGTACGACAAGGTTCGGTAAGGCGTAAGATTGTGTCTGAAACATAGCTGCTCACGTAAAATTACTAATTCCTATATATGGGATATAAAATTATGAGATTTAACTGTCTTTGGGATAACGCTCGAGATTATAAAAGCCTTTGGGGTTGATCCGAGTGGTTTATTTATGTCGGTATGTATACCTAATTTAAACCTTCAATGTGCTGACTGGTACCCACCACATTGATAGTAATCTAACTGTATATAAATTAATATGTCGAGTATATATCTATTTTATCAAACGTGATTTAATAGAGATTGAGAAATTATTTCCTTAATTTTGATATTTTTACTTTGAGATTTACATATAAATTTTCGGAAGTTTAGTCTGTTCACTGAGTATTTTCTATGAAAATACTCACTACTCTTTTTTGTAAAATTATTTTATTTTTAGCTTAGCTACTGTACATACTATATAGAATAATAATGGCGATCATGTGGGTAGCTCAGACTCTAGATGTCCATGACAATGAGACAAAGGTTATGTACTTTATACGATATGATCCTAATGCCGACCTATCTTTCTGTATTTCTGTAGATCTCATCGCCACTGAGTACTGCACTAGCACGACAACCAGTGACTTTTTGGATGGTTGTTTGACAGTTATTTCCATTGTCTTTGAGACACAGGTTGGAGTCCGGGTCACTCTAACCTGGACTTAGTCCTTGCTGATGTCGTTGAAGTTATGCCACTTTTTGCTAGTAGAGGGTTGAGCTTTAGGATAGTTGCTACTGTTTTTAGGTAAATATATGGGTAGCACATCCTTAGGTAGTCAGTCTACCTTTTTCTAGGGATTTAATAGGGCTTCATCCTTTTGATGTATCTTGTTGTATATATTTTTGGTAGCCCTTTTTCTCTAGCTTTCTCCCCTCACTATTGAACACTGACTTGTATATTATCTTGTATATGTATGTATATTATGTTTTTCAGTATCAGTGTTTGTGGTTGAGATTGTATATGTATAATTTTGTTATCTATTCTTGTGTTGTATAGACAACATTAACTATATAATATTTTATATTGTTATTAAGCAAATAACCCCGGAAAGTATATATTAATAAGCTATGATTCGAGCGATATATAAGTTATTAACCTCGTTTATTAAACTAGTCCATCTGGATAGTTTATCGGCCACTTTTATATACGTGGTACCTTTCCACATTGTTACTCTATACTAGACAGTCCGAGTTGTAAATCTGTCCGACATGGGTGCCGATGGGGAGGGTGTCACAATCTAATAGGCTTACAGCCGAATAACATATTAGCCTCTTTAGGATTCATCAATACAAATACAAAAATATTAGGTAGGTATAAACAACTTCATTTTACAATATAGTCCTAAAATTATAAAATAAAATTATATACTACAAGAAAAATTAGTTCTAGAGATGAAATTAAAGATGGAAAATTCTGTCACTAAATAGAAATGGAATAAATATAGATTTATGACAGAATATCAAATTAATGACAGAAATTTTATGACAAAATTTAATTTATCACTAATTTTGGAGGAAAAAATTGGCGCACAATTTGTGACAAAATTTGTAATGGAATAGAGACAGAAATTAGAGACGGAATTAGTTTCTATCTCCATTCCATCTCTAACTCAGCGCAAATAAATTAAAATGGAATAGAGACGAAAATTTTTGTCATTATTTAAAGACGGAAAATATCTGTCTCTAATTAGAGATGGAATAGCTATTCTATCTCTATTTCATCTGTAGTTAGAGATGGAAAGCTTTTCCGTCTCTAATTTGATACACAATAATATTTTGTCACTAATTAGAGATGTATTTTAAGATGGAATACTATACCGTCGTTAATTAGAGACGGAGGATTTTCTATCTCTAATTGGAGACGAACATATATTTTGTCTCTAATTAGAGATAGAATTAAAGACAATAATTTCTATCTCTAAGGTTAAAATTAGCAAAAAAAAAAAAAAAAAAAAAAGTGTCCTCTCAAATTAGATAGAGAAAAGTTATTCCATTCTTAATTGTGAATATTATGTTTTAAAAAAAATTAAATTTATAATATATTTAAAATTATATTTATATAATTATAGATGATTTATGAAATAAATATTTAAATTAATTTCATTTGTTAAATAAATTTAAATAGATACTTACAATTAAATTAAGAAATTATTGTAAATTCAATTTTTTCTGTATTTATTTAAGTATTAAAATAATATTTGTATACTTAATGAAAGTAAAGGTTTAATTTCCTAAAAAAAAAATAAAGTATTCCTATTCAGAGACGGAAATTCCTGCTATCTTTAAACCATCTCTAGCTTTAACTACATTAAAAAAACCAATCTTGCAGATGTTGACAAGAACCCTAGTTTTCACTTTTAAGCCGCTCTCCATTCTTCTTACAATGAATCTGCCTCTTTGTTTATTTTCGTTGTCTTGTCCTTTTCTCTTCCAACTGTAAATTTGTCTTCTTTTCTCCTCCCTTCTTTCCCATTTTCCTCTTTCCCTCTTTCTCTCTCTGTCTCCATCTCTTTACCAAAAAAAAAAAAGACATTTTTGTTTCACTCACCATTGAAGGTGTAACCAGCGGACTGCAGAGGAAGAGTACTAGGTGAGAATGGTTTCAACTGCATAATGTAATTTTATTTACCGTGAACAATGAGTTGAAGATTACCACGTTAGTTCTAAAGCTGAGGACCTTATTTAGCCTGAGATTGCAGAGTTCATTTTGGTGCCCGCTTTAAACCTGATTCCCATCTGACTTGTGATACTGAATTTATTTGTTACCCTTTCTTTCTACTATTCATTCCTTTTGTTTAAATTAAAACAGAGTAAGAATTTGCATACATTTAATTTGAACAAACAAAAACAAGTTGAAGAAGAGTACTAGTCATACGTAGTAGTAGGTTGTAAAGATTGGGTTTGTTTTGGACAATAAGTTGTTGCTAATTCTCTTAAGTCTATGTATTGCAAATGTGATGAATTTAGGGAAAGTTTGAAACTGTTTAATGAAATGCTTGAGAGAAGCGCTGGTTCTTGGCTTGTTGTTATTGCAGGATGTGTGGATTTAGGGAATGGTAAATTTAGTCACGAAATTATAAACTTGATTAGAGATATGCATATTGATGGGTTCAAGCCTGATGCATTTACAGTTTTAAGTCTTCTGACTTTATGTGATAATGAATATGGAAGACAGCTTCATCATTTTATAGTTCCAAATGAATTAGGTTTGGGTCTGGGTTCAGATGTTCATTTAGGATGTTATTTAATTGATATATATTCGAGGGTTAATAAATTTGAAAAAAGCTATATAACTATTTGACCAAATTAGATGAAGAAATGTTTAGAGCCATCACACAGTTTACAGCATTGTGAAGTGATTGAGTAGTTTTTTTTTTTAAAAGTAGTTTCCTTCATATGACAGACACATCACACAGTTTACAGCTTTGTGAAGAGGCATATGGTACTCAACCTGATTCGGATGCTATTATGGCTATTAATTTTTGTGGGCAATAAGAGCTCAAATCCAGCAAATTGTATTGCTAAAGAACATTATTATGGTAGACCACTAATATGTGTGAAATGCATCATTAAGAAAACATGTGTTTTAACAGCAAAATAAACACACTATTAGCAGCAATAATATGCAAGCCTACCTCTAGTGCCTGCAAAAAGTTTAATTCTCATGAACCCATTGAATTATTGCTTAGGCCGGCCATAAGTGGCCTAATCCACAAAAGTTTCACCTCAAATGTGGGTGCATTTATATTTATTTTTATCTGAATTTTCCACCTCTTTTCTCATATTAATATTTCATCTACTCTATATATATTATATTCAATAATCAGAGTTATAACAAAAATTTCCAATTCAACACAAATTTAGCATAGTTTGGAGATTTAATGCTCCAATCGAGTAATAAAATTCACACCATTCAGGTGTTATAAACTTAGTTACTTTTTTTTTTTTTTTTTTTTACAAAAAATTCCATAATTTTGACCAAATATTTAATTTAGTCTAAATTTTTGTTATGTTTATATTATTTAAACAACTTAGTCTAAAATTTTTATTTTATTTACTAATTTATTTTGATGTATATGGGTTTTAAAGAATTCCATAACTCTTTTCTAAAATTATTAATTTTGTTTAAATAATGAGTTGTAACAGTTCTTTCTTCATTTTGTTTAAAAGTATTAAGATGGTCTCATGCATCTTCCATAAGCAGGAGTTTCTCCAAAGACTGAGTTATATGTTTTTTAAAAGTAAACAACATTGTTTTTATTATATATTTTTTAAAAATAAACAATAGTATTAACTTCCTAAAACAAAATTTATCCAAAAGGATATCTGAATTTTTTTATCAAAATTTTATAATTTTTTTAAAATAAAATTAGAATGTAATATAAAATTATAAGTAAATTTTTATTTACTTATTTATTTATTAAAATTTTATTTACTTATTTATTTATTAAAATTTTATCAGTTCATAGAAACTCTAATTTGAGGCTAATTAAATTGCAATTGAGATTTAGTAAGATTTTTATTGATAACAATTACAAAAGGATGAGCAAAAAAAAGTGATGCAATTTATATCATTAATTTCTTAATATGTAATTTATTAATGTTTTTATAGATATATATTATTTAATTATATAAATAACATTTTCTATTTATATAAGAATTTATTAATTTATATAAAAATTAATAAAAGATATTAAATTAAATAATATTTTTAGAAAGTAGATACTAAAAGAAATACTTAAATCCATCAAGATGTGTATTAACATGTGATCCTAATAATGTTGACTTCGTGGCAAATCAAGTAATGGATTTCTTTATTTTTGAACAATTCATGGTGGTGGGTTTGAGACATTGATTATGTAGATTAATCAAATATATTGTTTTTTTTTTAACTTTTGTTGACCTTGGATATTGTTTCCTCATAAGCAACATGTAGTTCCAAACTTCCAGTTAGGCTTGCCCAAAAAATG
Source organism: Macaranga tanarius (assembly GCA_949673435.1). Lineage (NCBI taxonomy): Eukaryota > Viridiplantae > Streptophyta > Magnoliopsida > Malpighiales > Euphorbiaceae > Macaranga > Macaranga tanarius. The sequence continues at coordinate 7,543 of CATIWO010670352.1, forward strand.
AGGATTAAAGGGGCATTCTTTGAGACGGAATTATTTAATTTATTTTAAAATAAAATAACTGAAATAAGGTAGTTAAATAATTATAAATAAAATAACATAATAAATTAATTAAATAATTTTTAATTTTATTATTTATTTATTAAAGAATAGTAGAATATCATCTTTGAGCTTGCCTTTTTTTTTTTTTTTTGATTTATTGAAGGACGAACATCCATCAAAGCATTAAGGTTAGCTTGTCTCGAGTTAAGCCATGCGCGACAACAGGTATTTTACATATGTATTTTTATTAAATAAAAAAAATTATAGTGATTAAACTAAAATACTAGTTCATTATGAAAAATTCCGTTAGGGTAATATTCATTAATATTGCTTGATTTTGGTAGGGTAAATGGAGGATGCATTAGAAGTGGTTTTTTATCTTGAAGTATTTTCTTATTTTCAATTGTGGTTTTTGAAGTGTTTGTCTTTATGTGAAAGCATGATATACGTAGTTGAGGGTATAAGGATGATATATTTGAAGTATTTTTAAATTTGCAGGAACGTTACTCAGACCTCGTTATGAGGTCTTGTTGTTTCCAATGTTGTCAGAATGCTGATGAAATTATCTTAGAAAAATTTTAAAGAAATTTTTTTAAGTTTATAGCCGTAGATGCCTGTTTGGTGATCTTCTCACTAGATAGTGAGAGTTCACTGAATTGTCCATATAGGATAGTTTAGAAATATATTGTCTATAAGTGTAAAATACAAATAAACATTTGTGTAATTATGTATTTGTTGAAATTTGGCACTTTCAGTGATATGTTCTCTGATTGCATATAGGAAAATGTGTTTATATATACGATAATATCATCCTCCTTGATAAATAGTATATATTTGCACATTTTTCATATAATGCAATTGGAGAACGAAGCTGAAATGCTGCCAAATTTTTTTCAAACGCATGCGCAAGTGTGTATTTATATTTATATAAACAATATTTTTTAAATAGGTTAGGGCCATACCTTTATTAAGTAAGGGGATATAAGGATTGATTTGAAAAAATAATTAAATAAATATGTTTTGAACTATTTATTTAATGTGGACTTAAAGGAAATTAATTATTTGTTTAATTTAAGGGAAATATAAAATATGAGACCAGATCGAGAATGGATATATTCTAGATTGGATAATGGATGGCTAAGCACTGCTTTTTGTAGCTGGTGTTGAGTAGTTTATTGCGTTTGCAAAAATGCATCCAGAACTGATGGATGGTCAGAAGATTAAATGTCCTTGTAATCATCGAAAGTGTCAAAATAAAAATTGTGAGGATGAAAATACAGTTAAGTTACATCTTGGGAATTATGGATTTGTGGAGAATTATTATTGTTGGTATCATCATAGGGAAACAGTTGTGCAACAGTCATGGGAAGAGAATGTTTTCGAAGCTAATTCTTATGCACATATGGATGAGGAACAAACATTCAATTCAATATAGTCTATGGTTTTTGATGTTGCTGGACCTTCTTTTCTTCCAAATGATATGGAAGAGAGTCCAAATTCTACAGCACAAAATTTTTATGACATGCTTAAATCATTAGAACATGAGATTTGGGAAGGTAATCCATATGGACATTATCAATTGTCTGCATTTTCTAGATTGTTGAATCTTAAGTCTGAACACCATTTCTCTAAAAGATGTTATGATGAAATATGCAAGTTAATGTTAGAGTTGCTTACAAATGAGAATTTGATGACAGACAACTTTTATAGCACAAAGAAGTTAGTTCGAGGTTTGGGGTTACTAGTGCAAAAGATTGATTGTTGTGAAAATAATTATATGCTATATTAGGGTGAAGATTGTGACTTGACTTGTTGTAAGTTTTATGGCCATCCTTGTTTTAAAAGATAGAGACGTGGGTCTAGCAAATGTATTCCTTACAAAAGGATGTTCTACTTTCCATTGACACCTCGATTATAGAGATTGTTTGCTTTGAATACAACTACAAAACATATGAGATGGCATGCTGATCATGTGCAGGAAGATGGTGTCATGCGTCATTGTTAAGATTCACCAGCTTGGAAGCATTTTAATCAGACACATCCATTATTTACAAATGAAAGTAGGAATGTCAGGTTGGGTCTCTGTGCATATGGGTTTCAACCTTTTGGGCAATCAAGTCAGCAATATTCTTCTTGGCCAGTAATTGTAACTCCGTATAATTTCCCACCCTGGATTTGTATGAAGGAAGAATATATGTTCTTGACTGTAATTATGCTTGGACCAAAAAATCCTAAGAAGAAATTGGATGTTTTCTTACAGCCATTGATTACTGAGTTGAGAGATTTATAGGAAGTTGGGGTAGAAACCTTCGATGTTTCCTCTAAGAGAAATTTTCAGATGCGTGCTGCTTTAATATGGACAATAAGTGATTTTCTTATATATTTAATATTATCTGGTTGGAGTACAGTGGGAAAATTAGCATGTTCTTATTGTATAGAAGATTCTGATGCTTTTGCCTTAACTAAAGGAGGAAAAACATCATGGTTTGACAATCATCGGAAGTTCTTGCCATTGGATCATCCATGGCGAAGGAATAAAAAATGGTTTATGAAAGGTCGGTCAGTTTAAAAGAGAGCTCCCCCTATAAGATCTGGTGAACAATTAATTGAGCAGATTGAGAATTTAGGGCTTAAGAGTGTAATAGAACCTGATGCAAAAGAAATAAATTATAGAATTTATAAATCTTGCAAATGTAGTTGGAAGAGAAGAAGTATTTTTTGGAATTTGCCTTATTATAAAACTAATCTCATTAGGCATAATTTGGATGTAATGCACATTGAAAAAAATTCTTTGATAATATTCTTGACACGGTGATGAATGTTAAAGGAAAAACAAAGGATAATGCTAAATCTAGAGAAGACTTGAAAGAATTTTGTCACTGTCCTGAGTTGCATCGAGATGAAAGGGAATACAAATATCCTAAGGCTTGAAAGTCATCGAGATGAAAGGGAATAAAATATTTTTGATATTTTAAATAAAATTATATAATTTTTTCATATTTATAACTTATTTTATTATTTAATATTCAAAAGAATGAAAACTATTTTTTGAAATTATTAGTTGTATATTGCAATGACAAGTCTTAATTGTTTTTAAATATGTAATCTTAATAA
>CATIWO010670467.1:0-17485 GCA_949673435.1 Macaranga tanarius
ATAAAAGAGGCTGAAAGCTCGCAAGTCTCAGTCAACAGTGGAGATTTTGTTTTTAGCGACGAAGATTTGAAGCACGATGGCCTTCGCAGCAATGGCCGCAGTGGCAGTAGCAAGGCCAACATCCTCACTAGCATTACTAACAAGACGAAAACCCAAATGGGTTTTCACTCCTTCGGCTTCTTATTCTTCTTCTTCTCCATTAAAGACAAGAACTTTGGTTCTTTACTCAAAGCCTGGATGCTGTTTGTGTGATGGCCTCAAAGAGAAGCTTCATGCTGCTTTCTTGCTTTCTGGTCCCCATTCTCTTCACGATGTCGATTTGCAGGTAACCCATTTTGCCCGTTCCCTTCTTTTTTCTATTTTGTTGCTTACTTTTCTTCTCTAAAATTGAGTTTGTGTTGTGGTTTTGTATTGTGAAAGGTAAGGGATATTACTAGCAATCCTGAGTGGGAAAGAGCTTATCAGTATGAGATACCTGTGTTGGCTAAAGTACTTGCTGATGGCACTGAGGTCAGTATTTACTGATAAGCTTTGATCTTAAGTTTGAATTAATAAAGTAACTTATAATAGCAGTAATTCCCTTTAATGTGCCTTAGGACTTTTGTTGTTGATTTTTTTTTTTTTTTCATTGATTACTTCAGCATTTTGTTTTTATGAACAATGCTTGTCCTAGCTTTACAATTGAAGTGAACAAAATCAATTGATTTATCTTATAGATGCATTGGTTAATTAGTTACACAACTTCTGATGAGTCTTGTGTTTAATAGATATAGTGTTCATAGAAGTTCGAGGGGCTTCTAATTCTGCATTGCCTCCCATTTTCTTTATTCTACTGCTTCTTTTCTCCTTATCCATATCAAAAGAAAAAGAGAAAACCATTTGTTTCAAAGTTTGCCTATTATTTGGTTGCTGTGTTGCGTTATGCTCTGAAGCATAAATACCTTCAGAATTTAGAGTGCCATTTTTGGGAAAACACTCACTGGGGTTTTATAATCGTCAATAATCAGGACTAGAATGAATTATGGTTGCTTTTTCTGTTATACTGTCGATCTCTCTTAATAGTAGGCATCTTGATATTTCTTTATTTACTTATATAGTTTATTATAAATGATTCTTGATTCACAAAGAGCATGTTTGGTTCATCTGTTTATATCAGCTGATAGCTGATAAATATGAACCGTTTGGTGAAATTTCATTAGTTATTGCTATTAGTATGTCAATTGACTACTAAAGGTACAAATTTTTTTTAAATATAATTTGATACATTTCTTATAATATTCTTTAATTATGTGAATTATTTAAAAAATGCATAATAATAAATAATAATTTATCATCTTTAATTGATTTTTTGCTAAAATTATTAATAGAAACTATTTGAAAATTAGCTTCAAAATATAAATCTTATTAATATAATTTTTAAAGAATATTATAGATATAAATATTACAATTATTTAATTGCTAATTATAATTTAAAAAAATATTTATTTTATTATAAATTATAAAACATAATTATATGCATTTAATCTAAAAAGTTAGTTGTTATTAATTATTTTTAATGTGGGTAATTTTAGTCTAAATATAATATAAATTTAAATCAACTAGCTGTTAGAAAAAAAACTCCAAAATGAAGCTGATCAAATATGTAGCTGTTATCAGTTACAGTTGTGGGAATCTCACCAAATACCTAAAATATAGCTGATTGGATTAAAATCTGTATCAACTAAATCAAACACCCCATACGACTGGTTTGGGGCTGATTAGCTTTTGTAACCTGCATTTACAGCCCCCAAGGTTCATAAATCCAGCTTTGGGATGGTAAAAATTTGTTACTTTCTGACAGCTGGCCAGCTGTAGCTTTTCTAGAAAAGGAAAAAGAAAACAAGAAAGAAATGCTGAAATATGTTTGCTAAAGCTTTTCCTATTCTGCTGTGGGTTCCATGTAGGTTGATGGTTAGAGGAGTTTGAAAGCTTGAAGTAGAAGGTTGGCATTGTAAACCTTAGTCTTCTGTATTCCCTTCTTTTTTTGTTTTGTTTCAGGGACACAGTCAATTTTCTAATCACCTCCAAGATATTTAGGTCCTATATGAGTTATCTTTTGAACTCCTACGGGTACTGGAGTTGCTGAGTTGATGCATCAAATGCAGTGTTAACCATTTTGTCTAGAATAAGAGTGAAAACATAGATGGATTGGTTGTTCCTAAATAAGCAATGTACTGTTTTGAACTCATTATTTCATATAACCTGCCTGTGGAGTTAAAAGGACCTCAGTAAATATATGGACATTGGGAGGGCTTCAATCACTAGATTTAGAGAGGAAAGTCATGAATTTAGTCTGCTTGTTACTGAGCTCAGTGGGAATGCTCTATTTCTTGCATACCAGAGCTGCATGAGGGCGGGACAAATGAAAATGTTGAAATATGGTTGTATGTAATCCTTTCTTGGATCCTTCCTATCCCAGGTATTGAAATGACAGCCCTGATGAAGCTTGTGCTAAAGAAATGGACTGTGGTTGTAAATGGCGCTTAGTATATTGTATAAACCACTTGTGCCGTTCTACCTTTCTATCTTTTTGGATAGTGGCTCAGGGCTGATACAACATGAATTGATTATTAGTTTCTATGCAAGGATTATGATGTGTTTCATGCACCCATTTCAGGTTGGTTATAAGGATCAGGGTCTTCTTAGTTCCTATTGAACTCTGAAGTTCTCTTTTCATTTGAATATTTTAGGGACCTCATATTGAACGTGATCAAAGATTCTTTTAAAAACTTGCAATGTATATTTTAAAGAAGAAAATATAAGTTGCGCTGCTTTATTGAAATTGTTTTCAATAAGCTAAGCATTTGCCTATGATGGGTTGGGCTTATGTTATACTTGGGATCCCAAGGGTTTGTGGCAAGATATAGAGTTTTTGTAATGGTAGTAAAGCATGCTGATTTTTGGAGAATATTTTTGAATTCTTGTCTTCTGGGCTTGAGCTTTATGGTAGTGGGAGTTGAGAAAAATCAGGTTGCAAGTTAATTGGCCTTGTATCTGAATTCCATGAGATCTCTCAGTTTTGGTGATTGTAGCCATGCTTCTGCCTGCTTACATCTAGGTCTAAGCTTCTATCCAAGCTGCTTGAAGCTATATTAACTAAACTAGTGAAGTGGTTTAGACATATAAAAATATGTTAATTAAATGGACATTAGTTTCAGTGTGATCTTGCAGAACTCACCAGGAATTTACGCTTTTGGAGTCATGGGAGGCAATTTGCATTCTAGTATCAGTATGAGACTTTCTGGAGTCCTAAAACCTACTTGTGAGGCTTGCCACTTGTTCTGTTTGTGATCAAGACAGTAGTGAACAATCGCCAATAATTTGAAGGATATAGGAATTGCTACCCCTGCATCATTTGTGTTGTTTTTGTCCCCGAATTTTGTTGATTAGCCAGCAGAATGATCTATCAATTTTGCTGCCTGACCAAAACATGATTGACAGAATGATTGGTTTTCCTTCACACGTCATGTGGCACTCAACCAATTAATCAAATATTGGACCAAGTTATCTTTTGTTTAATTGGACGTCATTGGCAATGTTATGTTCACATGTATTAATAACAAATTAAGAATGATGAGAAAAGAATTGTTACCCTCATCTCCGCGTGTAGCTTTTCATCCCTCCATAGCTCCACCTATGTGGCAGTGACACAGCAGAGTTTTATTTTTCTAATCTGTCTGAGATTATTTTTCATTTATAAACTTCTTTGTTGGATTTTTTTCATACACCACCCTATTTGCCATTCCAATCTGTGGGACATTCACACACATGTGCACATAAATGCCTGATCCTGTTTCAGGCGCTATTTGACAAATATAGTTTTCTTTTCACGAGCCCAATAATTTCACTTCATTTTAGCAATCAAATCAACTTTTTGGCCGCCTACTTAGAATATTCATCTAGTGGCTAATAATACCTGAAGCTTCTTGTGAATTGTGAGTTGTTGAAGATTAATCTTTTTATCACCTAGAGTTGTCACTAATTAGTAGGAAGATAATCTGTAAACCATTACTGAACAAACATCGAATTTAGAGGTCCACTCTGTACATCTGATATTCTTATGGTGACGTCTTACACATTCTCTTTCAGGAAACTCTTCCTAGAATATCTCCTCGACTCGGAGTGGAACACATTCAGAAGAAGATAGCGGCTGCTTTGACACAATAAGTACGCATTGTAATTGAAATTCTAGCAACTCATAATTTCAGAACTCTTCTGAAAAGGATAAACTCAGTATTCCCATTAGAGTTTATGTTCAAGTGACTTCTGGGATGAAATTATTTACTTAGGAATTTCAAGACAGCTCATTGTACTTTGTTCTGTTGTGTCATTCTATCACATTTCAGTTGTTCCTGTAAAAGAAATTTGCATCAACAAACACAATGTTCTTCTCCTTCTCCAGAACAACCACCTTGATTCCTTTGTCTCTCTCATCGATCAGGAAATGCCACTTAAAGCTTGTGGCCTGTGTAGGAATACATCGCAGAGCCTTGTCGAACATGATATTGCAGTGCTTTTTTTTTTTCCTATTTTGGATAAGGTAGGATCAAACATGTGTATGATTTTGCTACTCTTGACTACTACATCAATACAAAGAAAAGCTAGCTTTTCTTTGGCTAGATCCCCACTTGAAAACTCCCGGTTCCTCACGCTCGTGCAATGTAGGAGAGGCACATCTGATCTGAGTCAGAGAGAGAGAAAGAAGATGTCTTATCATATTGTAAAATGATGTTTTCCACTTGAGGATGTTGTATAATCAAAGTTGTGGAGTTGCTATCTTGGCCCTATTTCAATAGAGTTCTTATATTATTGGAAAAATTCTATGATTGACCAGAATGGTTAAAGTTACATTTTATGATCCATTGATACATTCTATGATCCATTGCTTGATGGTGTTGCCACTAGAAATTGGTGTTGCTCATCATCTCTTCTTTTTGTATTTTGGCCTTTGTCTTTTTGTTACTTTTGTGGTACAGAAGATACGAATTATTTGTTGATTTGTTCATTTTTTCATTTCCCATCCCACAGCTATCGAAATGAAAAACAAAACATATAAGAAGGATATTTTATGCTGTCCTCAGACAGCAGTAAAAGCAACAATTTGAAGGATTTAGGTCAAAGATTCAAACTTGACCAAAAGGTTCAACTTTTTTTTTTTTTGGCTTTTTACCTTTTGTTTTCTAAAAGTATTTTTAACAACGTATAAGATTTCCCAATGCAATTTTAAAAAAATGGAAATGTTCCGTGTCTCACGCCGAGACCTTAACACAAAGAAAAAAAAATGTAATTTTTATTTTTCATTACATCTTTTTAACTAAAATGTTGCTCTTTTTTTTGCCTAATCAAATTTCTGTAAACTTCTTCCATTTAGGCAAAAAGCAAAAGAATAAAGAGGGAAAAAAAAAGAGATAAAGTGAAAGAACAAATAGTCTTCCAAAATATGTGCAAATCCATTTCCTCACCTTTTCTTTTCTTGCCCCAATCTTATTGCATCACAGAACAAAGGAGAGTGAGACTTGAGGCCGTCTTATGTCAAATTTTATGGGGAAAAATCATCTTCAATAAACTAAAAACACATAGACAACGCAAAATTATTGAAGAAGCATTATTCAGAAACAACCCCACAGTATAATACCAAACCAAGCTAAAAATATCTTGTTCTAATAAGCAACAACCATCTTCCAATTGGGTACCATGCAAATTTTTGTAGGAAAGTTTATGTTCATACAAAAATAAAATTTCAACAAGTACAATTTGTTTAGTTTTTGCTCGCCAATGGCCATAAACTTTTCTCTTATCAAAATTTGACCTTAAAGTTGGCAGATTTTTGTGTTGAAAGCAATTGATAAAAGCTACACATATATGTAGTTTTCTATTGTAGAAAGAGGATTCCATTGCCTCAAAGTTCCTTGCCGTGGATTATGGTAATATCATTCAATTATTATGATTCTTTGTTAGATTCAATCCTCATACATACGTGCTTTACATAAAATTGACAACCAAAAAAAATTTGATACATATATAATTCCCTGCAATTGGCCTGTTTAGTGCTTTGAAGTTTACCCTTTAGTTTGCTTTAATATGATCCACTAAAATCTTTCATTTTCAATCTTTTTAAATAAAAAGGTTATGGATTATATTTATCCATTAGCTTAAAGAGAATGTTATTGCACTTTAGACTGCTAGTCTTGCGCTTTTGTAGTAGAAGAAGACAGTTCTCTTCTCTTTTTTGTAATTGTTATTGTTCACGATAGTGCATGTTATATACTGGTGATGATGAATTAAGTGTTTATGCTCCAATAATTTGTTGTTGTTATTTAAACTAATCTTTCAATCAAGAACACTTTAATAATTATGATTAGTGCTAACTACAAGCCAACCTATAGAAAGGACCTCATTTATATATCTTTAATTAATTTGTTTAATTATAATTCCTGATCATTAATTGGTGTACCTTTTCCTCCTTATTAATTGCCTCTTAATCATGCATATTAAGCCTTTTAGATATGTCTTTGATGGGATTATTAGTTATATATATGTATATATATATATATAGAAGATAAGATATATATATGTTGCTACAGTTTAAAAGCATATAGACGCTTCAAGCTATTCTTTGATCTGATTTATAAAGATATCTCTGACAATAATGGTTTTGAGATTATGATCTAGTTATGAAATTGGACGGTCGATCTCAAACTTGATAAAAAATTATTATTAATGCTAATTAGTGGATATCTATCAAATAATTAATGTAAGAGGTTTAGAGTTTAAATCCTGACATTCGCTACAATTTTCTTTATTAAGTTGCTGAAGTATACAAATAATAATAATAATAATAATAATAGTAACAGTGAAGAGGGTTAATTAGCTTCACTTTACATGCATGAGTGAACAGAAGAATTGGGTATCTAGATTAATTAACCTCAGCAAGTTTTCCCCACATTAATGGATATCTCTGCCCCTCTTAGCTAAATAAAGAAAGTTCAGTGTGTTCTTTTTTAAACCAATGATCATATCAGTGGGAAAAAAAAAAGTGATCTCACAGAAAAGCATTTCTCCTCTTCTGGATTATATATGTAGTCTTGTCAATATATATATATAGTAAATATAACATTAATCTTCCACTTCATGTTGTGTCAAATAAGGATTGAATTTCATATCCTGTCTGCGTCATGCATGCTGAATGAGAAGCAACTAGTAAATTGTTGAGAAGAAATCAAATATATAGATTAATTAACAAAACTGCATGCTACAATTTAATTCTTTAAAAAATTAATAATATTTACACACAAACTTCAAACATTTGTAGGACGTATATAATTATGCATTGATTGACTTTTTATTGTCAAAGTTTTAATGCACTTGATTTAAATGTCATATGTTTTATCAGTTTTTTTTTTTTTTTTTGTATTCGTAATAATTAATATATTGTATCTGTTAATATTTATAAAAATTAAATTAATTGAGTCACCCCTGAGGCAAAGTACAAAAATCCATGCCACCAACTTGATGGGATTTCATCAATTCATTAGTGTATCATATATATATTGATACTATGAATGAGAGAATGGTTCTTCAATATTAATATTAGATTGGAGTTCATGCATGCATGTATATATTTGATTTGAATTGTACGTCTATAATGGAAGACATACAGACATGATAAAATATTGATGAGATTTGGATACTCAACTAGAAATTGCACTCAATAGTTCTTCCATTTCTTCATTGCATAATTATATGGAAAAGTGGCATACATAGATGAGAACAACAGCCAACCTAACCTTCACTTTGCCAACAGAACGAAAATGGGTTCCTCACTCAGCTACTGTGGACTGATTATCTCAGCATCCACTTTTACAGAATCATATCCATATTTTCTTCAGAATATATTTTTTCCTATTTAAGAAATTATTTAATTTTTATTTTCTCAGCCATGATAAACATTGTTATTATTCCATTTAACGTGTATAATTTTGGAAGTTGCATGTATCAAGGTTTAAATTCTACTATTGTTAATTTGTAAAATTAACTTGATTTAAAAAGGGATAATTATTTTCTATATACAATATATTATTGATGCTTAGATTGTATGGCTTCGCTATTTAAAAATATATATATATTTTTTTATATATGCATAAATGTATATACATTTTTTATATTTCTTAAGGAGAGATGATGAATGTCCAACTTGAAATCTATTATGTGCATTTTTGAGAATTTTTTTTTTAAAAAAAATTGAGAAAAATAAATACCTATCCATGATGTGGCTTAGAAGTCAAATTTCGAAACCATGTACTCATGGCATAGAAATATAAGATGTTGATTGGGGACACACACTATATCCATGGTGCCTTAATTGGTTTTTGTAAGAGAATCATGTAATATTAATTAATCATATACAATTGTTTCACTTAATTGTGCGTCTGATAAAAAAAAAAGTGCAAAAAATGAAAACACAATGATTCTAATGTTAAGAGTCCTATATATATATATATGTCGGTCCATTATGAACTTCCAATTAATTAAAAAAATTAAACACAAGTTTTGATCTAAACGTAATTAACTCTTAAGTGGGCACAATCTCATTATTCTTTGCACCTTAAACTCTTAATTTTACCTCTCACATCGATCTAGCTAGATGATCATCATTTACATTTTTTGCTCATTTTTATTTGCATGCTGACTCAAAATTAAATAATTTAGGCAATGTGTAATTGTGTATATATTATAAAATTTGGAAAGTGATGATCTGAGTAGATTTTGCTCCCCTTTCATTGACTTAATTTGTATAAGACGCATGTATCAAATTCAAGCATTTTTCCACCATGAAAAAACGTTTATTAGTAATCATGTATTTTTTATGAACACTTTTTAACTTGATAGTGTATGTCTACTCTCCAATGGGTAAATTAGACCACTCATTTATTCTTGTTTAATTTAGGGATTAGCTAGTTTTACTTTTTTTTTCTCTAGTCTAATTTAATTAACGTGATAATTATAAGCATATTAATCACCAAATCAAATTAAAGGAACTTGGTAGCCACCTTACATCGTATTGAAAAAAATACTATAGTGAACGAGAAAGTAGTTCAATGGTAACTTTTTCTTCAAAAATATTATGAGATGTAAAATTTGAATTTTTTTTAAAGAGAAAATTTTGAATTCTAAAAATTTATTTTCACTTAATTTGAAAGGGACTATAATTTAAAAGGAGATATAATTCATCTTTTCTTATACAGTCCATATATTACATATAATATTAACCAATGGGGCAGAATTTATTTTTTTAAGTAGGAGTAAAAATTTAGAGATTAAAAGTAATACGTTACTCCTACTGCCACCAAGGTGGAGACTTTAATGAAATTTTAATTCTAACTCCATTTTGGGATATCAAATTTATTTTATGATATTGCATTATCACCGAACTTGTCTAAGTTTAATACTTATCGGAAACACATTAATGAATGTAGAAGTTGAATTGAATAATAAATTGAAAGTTCCTTTGCATAGTGCTATTGGTGCAATTCCAGTGGCCAATTAATGTAGGGGGAAGTATGTATTCAATTAAAATCATGTTAAATTAATAGTTTTACTCTTACGTACATTAAATAATTCATAATATTTGAAACACTTTTCTCTTAAATTTAACTGAATTTGATAAATTGTGAAAATAGATTTCAGCTACACTTGAAATTAGATGAACGAGTTAGATGGAATTTAGACTTTGTGCTAAAAAAATATGGACACTTATTAAACATATATAAAATACAATGATTCCTTTATTTTATTGTTTTTGTAAAAGGGGTGCAGAAAGATAAACATAGCTTAAATTTTACTCAGTTCAAAGTTCTAACTAAGAAACATTAATAGAAATGTGAATCCAAATATTCCAATTAATTTTTCCTTTTTCTACTCCATCAATATTTGGTTTCACACTCTCTTTAGATTCAAATGATATATCGAACATTTCTTCAGTTTTAGCATCCTTTAAACAAAAATATTCCAATTAATTTGTTTTCCCACATAATAGACAATAGGATGAGCATATGTTCCTAATTTAATGTAAACAGAGGCAGATTTACTTCTCTTGTAAGTTCAAGCATCAAAAGTACAAAAAAAAATCGTATCAGAATTTTTTTTTATGTGACAATGTAATATCATATTAATTAAGGTTGTGTTTGGCAAAACTTTTCAAAGAGTAAATTTTTTATATATATATGTATGTATGAATTTTATAAGTAATTAGGATTTATAACTTTTCTCAAGTTTGTTTTGAATTTTTTTTTTTTTAAACATAAAAAGAAAACTACAAAGTTGCGCTAAATGGTCTAAATTTATAAATATTTTCTATGTATACTGAAAATATTATATTCAACCGTTAAATATATGATATATATTTTAGGTAGTTTACATTGAACAAATAAAATAAATATATAACATGTATCATAAATTCAATTATCAAAACTATAAAATTTTGGGATACAAAAATTTAAAAAATCACACACATGATTTTGTTGATCAATAAGTAATAAAAATAATAATTTTTGCTATGTATATATATATATTTTTGTTGATCGCAAATTATTGAGAACAAAAATATTTTGGAATGAGAAGTCATTAATGAAGCTGGCAGATGGAATCAAATGAACTGCTGGTAGTGGCACAGAAGTATTGATGATGAAATTTAGTATATTAAATGCGTTTAAAATCAGATTGGCATGGCATCTATGGCCACATTTATATCTTTACAATGCTTCCCCATTTCTGTGGTGGATTCCATGCCACCCTCCTTTTTTTATTTCATGGATTCCAAACACGAAACCACCTTCTCCTCCTTAATTCATTTTTTTATTCTTTTGCAACATAAACATCTAATTAATTCCCTCTTTAATTTTATCATCTTTATTTATAAATAATATGTACTTAATTATAAATATTAATTAATTATTAGATAGAATAATTGTACTGTAATGGATCCCTTTATAGTCAAATCCCACCATTCATAAATATCATAATTATGTTCTGAATTCAATATATCATATTTATCTCATATATATATATATATATACACACACAACAACATCAACAACAATATGATTTAAGCAAAAGACACGGATTATAAAGACAAATTCAAAAATACCATGTATGTTTTTCTTTTCAAGATTGGTGGTACATATATATGTATAAGTTTCAACTATAACTAATATAGTAGGTGGAAGAAACAACGAAATATATCTAAAAGAGGTATATAGATGTAACTCAATAAGATAATTATCTTGATAACATGAGATATTTTCTTATGAATTAAAATTCGACTACGTTAAATAGTTGTTGCAAAATTTTTACTGTCCTTGTGATCTTATCTGAGTCAAACAAATATAATAAAAAAAATCGACTCTAATTAATTAAAAGATATTTTGAAAAGTTTATTTTTTAAATGGATGAGGCCAATATGAGAAAATGTTCATTTTAAATTATTTGAAAAAAAAAATATAGTTTCTGTTGGCTAGAAAATTAGCCCCTAACCCTAACTTTGCACTCTTATTAATTGAATAAATAAAATTTTGTTTAGTATAATTACTTTCAGCATTCGATAATCATAAGAACCTGATTAATATGTACCATTATTGTTATTATGTAAGGATTTTTTTAAGAGTGATATTTCTTGTTAACAATAAATTCAACTCCTTTTTGTTAAAAAACATATATGGGGGAGGTGGGGAGGTATGAGTATCCTCGTACTCAGTAGAATAATGAATAAAGATTAACATATTGATAGTTTAAAGAAGAGTAGTGCTCCACCAATAATTATTGGAATTAGCTGGTTGGGGATTATTTTCGCATAAGTAAAAATTTTGAGTTTGAGTCATAGTGAATACAGTCACGTTAAATAGTTGTTGGGAGACCTTTGACGCCCTTGTAGCTCTGCCTATATCGAATAGGATTAGTTAGAATCTAATGGAATCTGGATACCGATGGTTAAAAAAAAAAATAGTGCTCAGAATTGATGCTGCGTGAAAGCAACAAATTAAAAATAAAATTCAAGATATAGGAATAAGAACTTATGTTCACACAAGTATTAAAACCAACTTAGAATTTGCATGTGAAACATTGGAAAACGAAAGAAGTGAAGTAATGAATAAGAAAATACAATTAACATTTAATATACGATTGATTAGTTTTTAATCAATAAATTAAGTTAATTATCTACTTCCTCTAATTAATTCTCATTATCCAACCAATTAAAAGAAAACACAATACAACACATCTTTTAAATAACAAGTTGGCCATGCAAGAACAAATAAATTGATTAATAGTACCAGCTATAATTAACACTAATCTCTTTCAAAAGAATAAAAAAAAAAAAAGAAATTAACCATATTCTTTTTAACATAAGATATAAATTAATTATAAACACATATAGGTACAAATGATAACCATATAAGCAAGCATTATTCTGCCCAAAAATAATATATTCTTGAGTGGGTTTTGTTCTTTGAATTTTTTTTTCCTACTTTTTCTTGTTTATAAGAAGCCTATTTTTGGTCCTTAGAATCTCATTCACTTGCACTACTAATACAACCTTTTTTTTTTCCTTCTTATTTGCTTTGAGAGATGGGGAAGTTAAAAGAAGTTTTTTACAATCTCATACCTTATCTTCTTATGGTGTGCTTGCAATTTGGCACTGCTGGTAATTACATTATCAGCATGGTAACTCTTAACCATGGCATGAATCGCTACGTTCTCATTGTCTATCGCAACGCGGTCGCCGCCCTTGTTGTTGCTCCTTTCGCTCTCTTTTTTGAGAGGTTTATTTTGTGTCCCTCTTTATACATTGTATACACGCTCCATATATGTATATATGTAGCTAAGAAGCCTATGGCGACGCATGTTTTTCCACTTGGTTGCTAAAGATAATCATTAGCGACCATATATTGGGCTTTTAGCGACAACTCTCCCTTCAAAACTGTTTTGACTATTAAAAAGCAATGGGGAGAGGGTATCTGTTGTCGTTGCACAACCAAAGAGTAGTGTTTTGACAGTTTTTGGATTTTGTTGTTGCACTAAAATGGAGTGGTCATATTATATTTTATTAGTTTTACTGCAGTAAATATATATGGTGGAATTATATATTGTTAATCTAATTTTTTGAACTATATTTTTAATTTAATAAACTTTAGTTAAATCCTCACTTTTATTTTTAATGTTTGTTGCTATCATATATATACATTTATTTATGCAGGAAAATACGGCCAAAGATGACATTCAAGGTCTTCTTGCAAATACTAGTACTTGGATTTCTAGAGTAAGGATTTATATTATATACATACACACATGACAACAATTTCATTAAAAAAATTACACCCATAAGCTTATTTTTTTTCATCTAATTATAATTATGCATATATTTACAATATACATATGTATATGTACTTGATAAAAACAGGCCGATTCTTGACCAAGGCTTCAGTTATTTGGGAATGCAATATACATCAACAACTTATACATCTGCCATTATGAATGCTGTTCCTTCTGTCACCTTCGTACTTGCTGTGATTCTTAGGTGAGACTTTTATCATGAATTCCTTATATATATATATGATCGAAAATGATATGTTTCGAATCGCTGGCTTTATATGTGCGCATATATTTCCATCACCTTTTGTTAAAAATATTTTTATAAAATGGTGTACGGAAGTGCGTGAATACTTATTTAAAACAATCGATTGGCTCTATATTTTTCAAAAATATAGTGTATAGTCGTGTGAAATAGAAAAAGAGATTTTATATAGCCATCTCCAATTAATTTGGAATTAACACCTAATTTGAGTTGAGTGGCGGTGCAAGACTGCTGCCCTTTTTGAAAGAATTTTTTGATTAATAGATAGATCAAATGAAATAAATACTAATGGACGGAATAATAAGAGCATAAAAATTATATATTTTGATTTTTTTTTTTTTTTTATGATCAGGCAAGAGCGCGTAAAGATTAAGGAAATAAGAAGTCAAGCAAAAGTAATTGGAACTCTGGTAACTTTGGGAGGAGCACTAATTATGGCACTGTACAAAGGCCCTGCATTTGATTTAGTAAGCTCAGGCGGTACAAGTCACCATGGAAATTCTGGTGACTCTTCTGCTAAACATTGGGTGGCTGGAACACTATTAATCCTGTTAGGTTGTTTTGCCTGGTCTGCTTTTTACATATTGCAGGTATTGAATTAATTCAGATCATGTATAGTTTCCACTAGCTAACTGGCAAAATGACATCATATTTCCTCTCTTATTGTAAATAAAAACATAAGAACAAAATTAATTAGAAGCATGCATGCCTGAATCTTTAACTTTTACATTGAGAGAGAAAGACACTCTATTATTAAATTAGGTACTAGTTCAACATTCATCACAATTTTTTTATTATTAAATGCAAATTCTATAAATAATTAGTTACAATAGAATATAATTTGAATAGAGTTTCGTTTTGTATCAAATTAATCATCACGAAATTAATTGGTATGCAGTCAATAACATTGAAGAGTTACCCAGCAGAGCTCTCCCTCTCTTCCTTGATATGCTTATCTGGGACCATACAGAGTCTGGCTGTAGCATTGGCAGTTGCTCACCATCCAAGTGCATGGGCCGTTGGCTGGGACTCGAGGCTTCTGGCTCCTCTTTACACTGTAAGAATTTTTTTTTTTTTCCAGTATCCCGTAACCACAAGAGCTCCGACAATTCTTTATTGCTTAATGAGTTCACAAGTTTGCTTATCAAATAAGTCAAAAACAATCCAATTAATGCAAGAAACTGGTTGTTGGTCGCTTGATTCAGGGGATTGTTAGTTCCGGAATCACGTATTATGTGCAAGGTATTGTGATGAAGACAAGAGGTCCAGTTTTTGTGACAGCATTTAACCCTTTATGCATGATCATAGTTGCTGCTCTTGCCTCCATTATTTTAGCTGAGAAGCTTTATCTTGGCAGGTAAATGTCTATAGCCTAATTAATTAACTGATAAACCATCTATTTGCATCATAACATAATATAAAATTGCATGTAAAATTCACTAGCTTCAAGTATTAAATTTATTATTAGTATTTTCAGAATGTACACATCGATCATGCACATATTTTTAATGAAAAAAGTGATGATAATACTCTCAAATTATTTACATTTCAGCATAATTGGAGGGATAATAATCGCAATGGGGCTATACTCAGTGGTATGGGGTAAAAGCAAGGACTACTCATCAAGCCAAGTGCCACCCATTGCTGAAAAGGGTGCTGCCTTGCAGGAATTACCAATTACAGTAACTGGTCATGGAAGTAACATTAACAATGACGGAAAGTGACTTCTTACAATTAGCAACAAAGCATGCATTATATGAAACCAAATGATCATGCCTACTCTTTTACATTCCCATCTCTTGTTTAATTTTGTACTCTTTTTCCAATTCAGTGAATCTAATCTAAAATTCCAAAGCCATTTCCAATATATGTCTACATGGAATCCATCTATACATATATAAATGCTGATTTATAACTACCAATAATTGTTGGATCAATTAACATGACTATTCTCATTTGAACGACATCTCAAATTTAAACAGTAATATATGTGATTGTGTTAAATTAGTTGTTGAAATAGTTATGTAGAATTAAATTAAATTTTGGATATGGGTTATTTAGAAAAAAAAATGGTGATGATATACTGATATATATACACACATTTCTTCTGGCTTGCAATAAGCCACTGCTGACACCAAAAGATGAGTGCAACTGAGTGGGGCTGAGCTAAGAATGTGTCACCTGAAAAATGTTACTATTATATATTATTATTTTGTGGTTAGATAGAGAGTTTTGGGCATGAATTGGATATGCACACTTTATTTTGGAGGACTAATTGGCTAAGTTTGCGTGTGTATATATATATATATACACACATTATATATAATTAAGTGTGTATTATATATATATAATAGCGTGTGGATTTGCTTTCAAATTATTTGAAGTGGTGATGTAGGATTAGAAGTTGACATGCCCGTTAACCCATTAGCAAAGATACGTATTTTTTTTCAAGGGATTTGTTCCGTTTTTTCAAAATGTCCCGCAGGCCTCATAAAAAAATAATTTATGAAGAAACGAATTTAAATGTTTTACAAATGCAGATTTTTCACAACCGCTAAATTATTATTTTTTAAAATTTTTATATTTATTTTATTGATTGTAATATTAATATAGAATATGTTTACTAACTATGACAAAAAAAATAAAAAAAAAATTAATTACTGATATATATTATGCAACTAAAGATATATATAGTTTTTTTTATTAAATTTAATAAGGGAGTTTTACCATTATGGACTGTTTAAGAATTGAAGTTATAATATTTTAATGTCATAAAAAAATCTTATATCATTTAACTTTTTAAAAGTAATCAAAATAAGAAAAATACAACGGAAAAAAATCTGTCAAAAGCTAAGAATTTAAATATTGCTTGAGAGAAATTTTGGACTAAAGTTCGAAATCCAACTTTTTTTAATTAAGTGATAAGAAAAAATTGTCAGTGCTTGCAAAGTGGCAATTATATTCCATTCTTATAAACCTTATCAACTTTTTGATATATATTGATGATAATATGTAGAATTTGATTTTAATCCATGTCCTATTGTCCTGGTGCAACGTAAAAGAATTTTGAATTCTTTGTTATACATACACACACACCACCATTGACATCTAATTAAATGACCCTGATAAAAAAAAATTTGGTTGAAATGAAAGCTACATATATATGCCATCAAGCTATTTCATTTCAATGTACTTGGAATCAGTTTGAAGGTATATATATATATATATATATATATATATATATATATATATATATATATGAATTTGGCAAGAAAATGATCAAGTTTTTATGGTTTGGCAAATTAAAAGAATATATAATATGCCATAGCTATTTGCCTACTTTTATTTCATATCAATTCAAAATAACATGTACAAAGATAATAACAGCATAAATGTCAACCTGGATTTGATGCCAGTGGGGGGACCTGCGGTTAGTTTTTATTTTTATTATTCTTTTTCTTATAATAAGAATATGAATATACATTGAAAATGAAAATATATTGTTGGGGATGATATTATGCGATAAGGAAAATGAAAAGACTTGTTAATGATAAATACTTCGAAAACATTCTTATATATATATATATATGTTTCATTTAAAATATAATGAGTTATCTAAATAATTTATTATTTTAAAATGAGATTTTCAGTTTAAATTTTATCAGTAACTAATTAATAGAATGTAATATTTTCTTCAGCTATCACGTACTAGGGTTGTGTAAAAATGAAGAGATCGAAATTAAACCGAATCCAACTAGAATGAAAAATGGTTAATCGAACTTACAGGTTAAATTATGATTTTTTATTTTAAAATTGTGA
>CATIWO010670477.1:0-10007 GCA_949673435.1 Macaranga tanarius
GACACCGTTAGTGGGTTCTGTCAACCAGGGGCTCAATGTCACCATTCAAAAAGTATAGGGGCTCAATGTTACCGTTTCAAAGTTCAGGGGTTCAATGTCAAAAAGTATGATAGTTCAGGGGCCTAAATATGCTTTTTGCCATATATATATATATATATATATATATATGTCATTCACTTGAAAACTGGGATTTTCCCATCAATGTGCCAAATGTCGCAGAGGCAGAAAGGCATAGTGGTGGAATTGGATGCAGATGTTTTACATTTATTCTGTTGAAGGCAAGATCTTCCATTGGTTCTTGCCATGCTAGAACTCTTTCTATTTCAGTCCTCACCATTTTTGGTCCTCATTGCCTGTTATTTTTGCCTCTTACAATAGACAAACCCTTTTTTTTTATGGTACTGAATACTGACTAAATTTATATGAAGAATTTAGAAAAGGTTAAATGGAGGCAAGTCTATCAATCTATGTGATAAAATCATTTTTGTACTGACATGTTTGTGGAGATGATTCTGATGTGTGTTTTTTGCTACTGCTATGCTCAAATAATTGAGCCGAATATGAATGCAAGCCTCAGTCTAATTTCATATTCTGTCTTTATAACAATTAATTTTGTCTGTAAGGTTCATCATTCTAACAGAATACTTTGCCCTTGTAGCTCCAATGCAAACCCACCATTTTGGATCCCTATACATATTGTTATACCTGAGCGTCCAATTGAATGTGCAGTTTTCAATGTAATAGCAGGTAGTTAATTCAGCTTGCTGCTTTTATCGGTTCATCCAATTGTAAGAATTATTATAATAATTTTCTTCCTGTCTAGGTGATCTTGTTTCTAGGTATAAGGTGAAAACTAGTAGTTATGGTATACCTGTCAAAGTGAGAGTTGACCCGTGAAGTTGATATCTTGTTTTTATATGTTAAATTGAATCAAATTGTAAGATCCCAAATAGCTAAACTAAAAAAGTCCTTTTGTGCTATTTTTTAATGGAAGTATGTTGAGATGACCTGAAATTTCATTTAGCGTTTAAGTGGCTAAGCTTTTTATAATGGCTTGCCTCAGCCATGCTACATTTCAAACATGATGAACCTGTAATTGATTACATATATCCGTTAGTACTTTGTTTCAACACCATCATTTCTTTAATTTGTATGAAAAGTGGCTATCAATAGGTTAAAGTCTGGATCTACTACTAATCTTTGCCATGTCTATTGCATTTATCTATTGTTTGCTGCTAATGTATGCCAAATAAGTCATACATACTGCACATGTTAACACATTATTCCCCAGTTACATTTAGTTTCAATTTTCCAAATCTTGAAGAGATGCTTTGGGTTCCTTTACAGATTCCCCTCGTGATTCCGTTCAGTTTATTGAATGGTCGCCTACTTCTTGCTCCCGTGCCTTACTAATAGCTAATTTCCATGGGAGGATAACTATCTGGACTCAGACTTCTCAAGTAAGTGGCTTGCTGCATTGCCTTCACCAAATTTATGAGTAGATGCTTCTTCCTCACAAGTTTTTGATGGCATTCTTCATCTTGCACTTAACTATGGCTGTATTTATTAGACATTCGATTGATGATTATTGTTTCCTCTTGTATCATTAGTTGCAATTTGCTCATAAATTGCTCAAGTGCTTACTTAGCTTATACCGTAACTTTTTTTTAATTTTTTTTTTTTTTATGCAGGGTCCAGCTAATTTGGTACGTGATGCTAACTGCTGGCAGCGTGAGCATGAATGGCGTCAGGATATAGCAGTTGTTACTAAGTGGTTATCTGGAGTGTCTCCGGTAGGAAATTTTTATGATTGTTTAGCTAATTCTTAAGTCAGTTCTTTATTTTACTCTTATGTATGATGAGGTTTGTGCGCGGAAGTGTTAAATTCACATCTACACATTAGAAAAATCATGAGACTTAGGCACTATTGTTTAGAGCTGTAGTCAGGTAAAGACTCACAATGCAGAAGAAAATTCTTATCTCATATCTAATTTGTATCCTGTGTACTTCAGTTTTCTTACTGTTAAAACTGCTGCTCTTCTATTGTTTTTTCAATCAATGCAGAATTACAAGATACTTTTAGGTATTACTTGACTCTGTCGAATTGTCTATTTTTAGTAAAATGAACCTTCGTCAACTTCATTGACTGTTTGATTATGCTTAGTACATCTAGTGTTTGTTTTATTAGCTTGTAGTTGCCTTCCTCTGAGCTTGTTTCATGCTAGAGTTCTCTTAACGTGTTGATTTTCCTGGCCATTTTTTTTAATTGAAGATGTTCCTGGCCATTTGGTCATAACATTGTTGATGGTTTTCCCTTTCCTATTTATTTTTGATATTTTTTTAGTGCCTGGTATTTTAGTGGTTTAATTCTTGTCTCAAAGATATGTTGATATTTTTTGCATTTTGGTTATTGTTTTGACTTCTAAAAAAATCAGTATAGGTGGCTTTCATCAAAGTCCAACAGTTCCACAAATTCAAAGTCAACGTTTGAGGAAAAGTTCCTTTCACAGCAATCTCAGACTTCAGGTTTGTCTCTGAGAGGTGATTCTAGAGAGCTTATGCTTAAGTTTTCAGTCTTGTTTACCATGTTTGACATGAAGTGTAAGCTTGTGGCTATGGCTCCCTGACACAGGGTCCCAGGTCCTGGTGATTATAAGATATTTGCTGTTCTGCAAAATGAAATAGGTCATTCTGTTTCCTGAATACTAAATATGGGATCTTTTGGTATTAACTATTAACATGTTGGGGTTGCAATTTTTGTAATGGTTTCATTCATGCGAGTTATGCTGTAGTTTGTGAACAGTAGGTTGCTCAGGACATTGTCAATTCTATTTCTGATGATGCTTTGTGTATTATGAACATTTTCTATAAATTATGTGTATTAATAACCATATAATACCAGAGTGAAAAAAAATTTTATGCATGCCTTTTCTAGTGAAATGAAATATTATAATGCTTCGTCATAATTGAAAATTTGGAAAACCTTGACCTGCACCGGCATTATTGTCGCTGAAGTTATGGTCACATGGATTTCAATACTGTAACTAATATATTTAAACTGCATCAAGCAAACAATCATTGATGCAGTTTCTGGTTTTATTTCAGCTAGGTGGCCCAATTTTCTCTGTGTTTGTTCTGTTTTTGCTTCTGGCTCTGTGCAACTCCATTGGTCTCAGTGGCCTCCTAGTCAGACTAATGCAACACCAGAGTGGTTTTGCACGAGCAAAGGACTCTTGGGTGCTGGTCCTAGTGGGATTATGGCCGCTGATGCAATTGTGACAGATAGTGGTGCCATGCATGTTGCTGGTGTTCCAATTGTAAACCCATCTACTGTTGTTGTTTGGGAAGTTACTCCTGGTCCTGGGCCTGGATTTCAAGCTACTCCCAAGACAAGTACCAGCGGTGGCGTTCCACCTTCACTTAATCCACCTAATTGGTCAGGTTTTGCTCCCCTGGCTGCATATTTATTCAGCTGGCAAGAATATCTGATATCTGAAGCAAAGCAAGGGAAAAAGCATACGGATCAAGATTTCAGCAACACCATATCACTTCATTGTTCGCCAGTTTCAAATTTTTCTGCATATGTCAGTCCTGAGGCTGCTGCCCAATCTGCAGCAACTACTACTTGGGGCTCTGGGGTTACTGCTGTTGCTTTTGATCCAACTCGTGGTGGTTCTGTGATAGCCGTTGTGATAGTTGAGGGTATTTAACAGTATTCTCACTCAAAATCTTGTCTTCTAATAAATTTGAATTTTCTTTCTTTTTTTCCCTGGACTAAATTTACACTTCATGAACATGCCTGGGTTTTGCATTCTGACTAGATAACAAATTATGAGAGTAGGAATCTTATCTTAAAAGCCAAGATGAGTTCCTTTACATGCTCATATTCTAACTTGTTTCACTGTTGCAGGGCAGTATATGTCTCCTTATGATCCAGATGAGGGTCCTTCAATTACAGGATGGAGAGTGCAGCGATGGGAATCATCTGTTCAGCCTGTTGTTCTTCATCAGATATTTGGGAATCCTACTTCAAGTTTTGGTGGGCAGGCACCCATGCAAACTGTATGGGTGTCCAAGGTGGATACAAGCATACCTCCGACAAGTGATCTTAAAAATTACCAAGTTGTTGCAGCAGGGCCAACCTCAGATGTAAGGAAGGCATCAGAAGGTGTCGAGAAGTCAAAAACTCTCACTTTTGATCCCTTTGATTTGCCAAGTGATGTTAGATCACTTGCTCGGATTGTTTATTCTGCTCATGGTGGGGAGATTGCTATTGCTTTTCTGCGGGGTGGAGTCCACATTTTCTCTGGTCCAAGCTTCACACTTGTTGACAGCTATCAGATTAATGTTGGATCTGCAATCGCCGCTCCCGCTTTCTCTTCTACAAGCTGCTGCTCAGCTTCTGTTTGGCATGATGCTAGCAAGGACAGCACCATATTGAAGATAATACGTGTTCTTCCTCCTGCTGTTCCAAGTAGTCAGGTGAAGACTAACTCGTCGACTTGGGAACGTGCTATTGCTGAGAGGTACTTGGATTAGTTTTCTGTATATTGATTATTTTTGTATTTCCTTATAACTTTGGATGGCAATTACTTCAATATAGTGCATGCTGACAATGATTAAGTGTTGTTACTGAAGCAGATTTTGGTGGAGCCTTTTAGTTGGTGTTGATTGGTGGGATGCAGTTGGCTGTACACAGAGTGCTGCTGAGGATGGCATTGGTATGGATATTTATGCTTTGTCATTAACGAGATTGCAGTTAATAGCCATGGGTAGTAGTAAAGGGAATGTGTATGGTTTAGCCTTATTCTCTGTTTAGGGGATAAAGGAACAAAAATTTCTCTTATACCTCGCCCTAGTTTTGTTTATATCCAGAACTGCACATCTTCAACTTTTTTTTTTCCTGCAAATGTGACACTATATTTTTTCTTTTTCTCTAATTTCCATTTATATCTAACATTTACTAATTGGGATTCCTTTTAATCCCTTCCATATGACATAATGAAGCAAGAAAAAATTCTTTAGTTTAAATATGGTTTGTTACAATCTCTGTTCTTTCCAAGAGTCCTGATGGCTATTTGATTATTTCATATTATTGCTGCCGCCAAAAAATAGCGCAACAACTAAAATTATGTGCATGTAGATAAATGATATATAATTGTTGGGTTTTTCATCTTGATGAATTTGGTTTTCTTGTTTCCTTTCAGTTTCACTTAACAGTGTCATTGCAGTCTTGGATGCTGATTTTCATTCTCTTCCTTCCACTCAGCACCGACAACAGTATGGTCCTGTATGTTCTCTAGTCTTTTGTCATCTCAATGGCATATTATTCTTTCTTTTACCATTGTCATTGGCATCGTGAAATTTGAATTAGAATAATGAACATAACTATCTGAAATGTTTTACCACTGCAGCTTATTGATTGTTGTCACCTCTAAGTTTGTTATTTTTTTTTTAAATTGTTCATCATTTTTGGTTATGCTTATACTATTCTGAAGGGCTTGCCTACTGTCACATCTGTAGCTCATGCACTCATAAATATATGTTCTGGGTTTTGGAATTATACTTATGGTTGAGTATACTTGGTTTTATCTGATGCAGAGTCTAGATAGGATAAAATGCAGGCTTTTGGAAGGTACAAATGCTCAGGAGGTTAGGGCAATGGTTCTAGATATGCAAGCAAGGTTGCTACTTGATATGTTGGGAAAAGGCATCGAGTCAGCTTTGATAAATCCTTCGGCACTTGTTCCTGAACCGTGGCAGGCTTCTGGGGAGACACTATCTGGCATTGATCCTGAAGCAATGGCTGTTGAGCCAAGCCTTGTTCCAAGTATTCAGGTTTGATTTTGCTCACTATTGTCAGCTTAAGTGTTTTGCTATATTGTGGTTGTATTTCATAAATATGTCTCAAAATGTTCTTGTCTTGTTTGTTTTCTTTAACTGTTATGGTATGATGCAGGCTTATGTTGATGCTGTTCTTGATCTAGCTTCACATTTTATCACACGTTTACGGCGCTATGCAAGTTTCTGCCGCACATTGGCTAGTCATGCGGTTACAGCAGGAACCGGCAGTAATCGCAGTATGGTCACTAGTCCTACCCAAAGTGCAGCATCTCCTGCACCGACTCAAGGTCAGTATTCTTTAGTGCCAAGTGTTTTAGTAGCATAGGAAAAGAGGGGAAAAATAATACACAAAATAAAATGGGTATTATCTCATAATATGTTGCTTTTAATATAACCACAATATAGTGTTTACCTTTAGCATATAGCGACAGTGGCTATTATGCAATTCTACTATCTAGGAAGTCACTGTCAAAACTGCTGGAATGCAATGACTCATTAGTATTCGTCTTTCTGTTTTCCAGGTGGTCAAAATGGTACTACTAGTTCTATGGGAAGCACTCAGATGCAAGCTTGGGTGCAAGGTGCTATTGCTAAGATCAGTGGCACAAATGATGGAGTGTCCAATGCAACTCCAAACCCTATAAGTGGTCCATCTTCTTTTATGCCAATAAGCATCAATACTGGAACTTTCCCTGGAACACCAGCTGTTAGGCTCATTGGAGATTGCCATTTCCTTCATAGATTATGTCAACTTTTGCTTTTCTGTTTCTTTTTTCGGCGAACACAACTACCTCGCTTTATTGGAAGTGCACAGAGGAATACTGATACAACTATGCAAAAGCCTCAGTCTGGTGCTCCTGGAAAGGTGGAGGAGACCAACACTGTGTCATCTAAACCTGCACCAGCTACGGTCAGATCAGATGAAGGCCAGGTTGCTCGAGGTGGGCAGCTAGTGGCTGCAGCTAAAGGAACTGAAGATGGGCCTGCTGGCCGGTCAAGACTTGGTTGTGGCAATGCTGGTCAGGGATATACTTTTGAGGAGGTATGGGATTGGTGCTTTTTGATTACTTGTACTCTTCGCAGTTTTATCATAGTAGAGCAAACATGATTGATTGGTTTCTTTAATATCTATTTGCCCATTTTTAAGCTCAGAAAATTGTTTCTTAAGCTTTGGATAGTGTTTAAATTGGGGAACTTATGGTTACACTCGATCTGCTGTTCTTGTGCAGGTAAGGGTCCTTTTCCTCATACTCTTGGATCTTTGTCGGCGGACAGCAGCTCTGGCACACCCATTGCCTGTTTCTCAAGTGGGCAGTAGTAACATCCAGGTGCGGCTGCATTATATTGATGGGAATTATACTGTATTACCAGAGGTTGTAGAAGCATCCCTTGGCCCACATATGCAGGTATTCTTGCTTATGATTTAATTGAGGAAATGTGCTCATTGCCAATGGCTAAAATGAGACTTATTGTTATCTTGTTGTTAGTTCTTGCAATTGTTTTAATTTGAAATCCTGGCGAATTTGCTCCATTTTATCATTAATAACCTGGCATTTTTTTTTTGCCTTTTATGAATTTGAAATTCTGTGATGCAATTGCTAGTGGAAATGTAATAGATCTCATCATATTTGTTGATGTTCTCCAAAGGCAAGCTATAATCTCATTAAAACATGGACTATTGAACTGGAGAGAATTCGAAACTTTAGCTTTGAATTTTGAATATATATGTTTTATGTATTTTTACCAGATATGCACGATGACGATCTTGTAGAACCTAGTTTCTATTTTCTCTATAGAGGAGGACCTTGCAAAAGAAAAATATGTAGTTTACATGACATGTTAAGCTTAATTTGACTTGACAATTAATCTGGTTAAATTAATCTCTGTTTTATGATGGGCATATACAGAACATGCCCAGGCCCAGAGGTGCGGATGCTGCTGGTTTGTTACTTCGTGAGTTAGAACTCCATCCTCCATATGAAGAGTGGCACAGACGGAATATGTTTGGTGGCCCCTGGTCTGATCCAGAGGATGTTAGTTCAGTAAATGATATGCCCAGGATGAGTAATGTAGATTCTCTTGATTTCAGCTCATTGAAAACCCGTGATGTGAATAATGGAGTCCATGGCCTAAGGAAACGTAGGTTGTCTGAAAGAGATGCAGCTTTTGGCTTGAATACATCTGTTGGCCTAGGAGCTTACCTTAGGAACATGGAGTCTCGAAGAGAAGATGTTACTTCCACCTTCTGTATCCCTTCCTCTACCCTAAGATGGCAATGGCTCAATAACATGCATTCACTATCATCCTAATCAAATTTCGAATATAGAACTTGTTAATCACACATAATTAGACAACAATTTAGTAAAATATATACAGATATGGAAAAAACAAATTTAGGGTTAAAAATAAAAATGATAGGATGAGAAGGAATTAGACATTTAGGGTTAAAAATAAAAATACTAGGATGAGAAGGAATCAGAAGTCTAAGTTATTGGTAACTAATTTTATAAATCAATGACTGTAATTAAATAAAAGTTAATCCAATGGCTTTTAATTCTATTTGTACACGTACAAACATGTGCACTGTAGAAGGACTATATATATATATAGCTTTTGCTATAGTGCAAATGTTTGCACCGGTACAAATAAAATTATAACCGTTAGATTAGTTTTTATTTAATTACAACCATTGATTATCTTGGTGTATCAATACCTGTAAAATATATCAATGGTTCCAATTAAATGACAATTAATCTAATGACCAATAGTTTCATTTGTACCGATGTAAACATTTGCATATATATATATTATTTTCATCACTCAAAAATTAAATAGTAATTACATGTCAGGTAAAATAAAATTTTCATTTTTCTAAACTACTAATACAATCTGGATCATGCAATAATAGTTATAGTTTCTCTATTATTGTGTGATATTTTGGGAATTATTGCATGAGTATTTGGTGCCTTTGTTGTATAAATTACAATATATGTTGCTATCTAAATTGTTTTTTTTTTTTTTACTTTAATTGTATATACTAAATTTCAATTATAATTTTATATCTAAAAAATCTTGTGATATTGGAAGTAAATTAAAAAGTATCTTGTAATACTAGAGTACATTATTATAATATAGAAATTGTTAAAATATTATAAATATGTTGAGAACTCTAATATCCTAAAATTGGAACAGACATGATACTGTTGGTATAGTTCATGAATATAAATTTGGATAAAACCCTAACATCCACAATAAGTTGAGATTTTAACTTAATATTGACAGGGTGTTTTAGCCTCTAGGAATTCATGAATTTGACATACGATGTCACATCAACTAATCGATACTCAAATATTACAATATATGTACATGTTAATATCTAACATATTAATTCCTCAATAAAAATATCTAAAATACTAAATTAAATTTGTATTATTTAGTATTTTTATAAAAAATATAAAAATAAAATTAAAAGAACATGGATTCTCATTTTCTAAAAACTATTTAATTAATTTATAAATTCCATTGAAATTTCTTTAATTAATTTTAAATTACTTTATTTTATTTATATATTAAAATGATTAAATAAAATATATATTAATCTATAATATTCTACCGAATTCACAACTAATATATTATAGATTTCATTTATAATTATCAAATAGAGATAATGACATTGTCAGTCCTAAAAAGATATATAAAATTTTCTATTAAGTCCTATAAGATAAAAAAATTTCAATTAAGTTCATAAACTTTTTAAAAATTATTACGTTAGTTCTAGACCATTAAAATTGACAGAAATTAATGACATGTCAGTCACTCTATAAATCCCCTTATACCAGTCTGATGATTTGTTAGTCAGCTTTGTCACAATAGAAAAAAAAAATTATAAACTATTTTATATGAAGTCAACTTAAAATATCAATTAGAACCCTAAAATTTTATCACCTTTTCAGATTTACCATCTCTTTCACTCATACACTATTTGTAACATCCGTGTCCTGGATTACTGTTCATGATTATGTAATTAAGAATGTATTACTGTTCAGTAATTAAATTTGATGATTTAAGAGTTATTTGCCACTGTTCTGAAATATGCTTTGGAGTTTGATTTTTTAGTAAATAAGTCAATAATTGATATCGAATAAGCATGTGGCATGAAATTG
>CATIWO010670677.1:0-11569 GCA_949673435.1 Macaranga tanarius
TGAGAATTTATTTGTAATATTCAATTAGAAATTAATTTGCAAATGAAATTGATCTTATAATGGATTTCAAACAAATGCAATGTTAGTGCTCCAAATTCCAATCAATGCCTCAAAATAAAAATCTTATAATGGATTTGAACCAAATGCAATGTTAGTGCTCCAAATTCTAATCAATGTCTCAAAAAGTTTTTATGTTTATCATCTCAAATTGCAACCAAAATTGGCACAAGAAATGGATTAATTTGAAATAGAACTTGGAAAAAAATTGATGTCAACGAGACAGTCTAAGATAGGATTTTCCAGAAAAAAAAAAAATCTTCCAAAGTTCCATGTTTCGACTTCTGTTGTTTGGTTTATGTGGATCACCTATGTAGAGTCTCAAGACGGTTGTTTTCTTAGCTTCACTCTTCTTTCTATGGCCAAGGATGAATTCATACGAGTGCCTGTGGCTTTGTTTGGGATGCATTATGCATTCCTATCTAGTGTAGGAAATTCATGGCGCATGGTTTAGCAATGGTCAAACATTTGACCCAGTGGGAACCTAGAATCCTTAAAACTGGTGCAACTTCTGTGGACATGCACCTTGTTAGCGCAAATCTGCTGAGCACATGCACCTTGTTCACCCTGATTAGGTAATTGTAAGCATATGCACGTAACATACAATAAGCTTTACAGTCCATTTTTCCATCGGAAATATTTTACTTATTTAGTACTTTATCTGCTTAGCATCTTGTGATGTTGATAAAGCTTATTGGGAGAGA
Organism: Macaranga tanarius; assembly: GCA_949673435.1. Lineage (NCBI taxonomy): Eukaryota > Viridiplantae > Streptophyta > Magnoliopsida > Malpighiales > Euphorbiaceae > Macaranga > Macaranga tanarius. Next base: position 762 of record CATIWO010670677.1, read on the forward strand.
GAGTGTAGAGTCTGGGATTCTGAGGTCTATCAAATCGTCTTTGCCCAGCTCTGAACCAATTTCTACCCATCATTATGGATAAGTGACTATCAAGTGAACATAGTTTTGCTGGTTAATCTTGTCAGTTCATAACTGTGAATTCCTTTTATGCAATTATTTTGCTCGAGCACATCAGTATGCATATGATAGTATTTGGTTAATTGTAGTGTTGATCAGATACAAATGCTTAAAATTTGCAAGCTACTTGAGCATTCTAAAACTCGCAAGAACAAGAGACACAACATAACAAATGGAATGACAAACATCTTTCGTTCTATGGAACATTTTTTAATTGCTAGAGAACTAGCATGCTTGGCGTGCAAGATCATAATATACTCTCAATAAGCACATTCAAAAAATTTCCTCCTATTTGAAGATAAAAAGCAACAATATCATTATTGGCTCCAGGGATAGCTGACAAATAATATTGTTGGGTAAGTAATGCTCCACTCTTAAAGCAGATTCCCCCTAGAACGCTCTACCTAGTTGTGAATTATGAGTTAATTAGTAAGATGACAATTGATGCGTCAAGTTCTGTTAGGTTTTTAAATATATGTACCTAGAATTTTTTTTGATGCTGGTCCTAGCGAAAATGCTGTCATTTTGAAGTTTTTGTCAACCCATAAAGAAAAGAGACACCAAAAGAATTTTGGCCAAATAAAATGAAGATTAGAGAGGAAATAAAAAGATTGATACTATTGACCAGTAGGCTTTGTGTTCGCTCTTTTCTTGCCTGGCATAGGCAGAACTTAAGACAGCAAACCAATACTATTGACCAGGAGGTCTCATGTTTTTTTTTCTTGCCCTTCATAGGCATAACTTAACAAAGCAAACCAAGATACAAAAGCAAGCTTCTGGTTACAGTACATTGATTATATAGCACACTGACCACACTGAGGACAGAACAAGTTCTGCCATTGTTAATTTGCACTACTTTAACTCTTTACAACCGAATCAGCTGCTGTAACAGATGCTGGCTGAGGTGCTGGCTTAAGGGTAATTTCCACATTGTCATGCACTCCCTGTAAGAGTAGCTCACCATCAAATGTAACAACCTTGCGCTTTTTTGCAGCTCGTAGTGTTCCAACTAGTGCTTCGAATATGTTTGCACACTTATCATCGTTAAAAAGCACACCAAATGTAACCTATAAAACATAGACAACACTTGGTGAAAATTGATGGCAAATATTAGGTCTTGACTATAGGAGTAAAGAATTCCAATATCAATTAGGTTTTTATCCATAAGCAATGGCTAAAACAGGACTTAGGCATGAATAATATCAACACATGCAACCACTTGTGGTCTATTAACAGCTATTTCAGAGACAAATATGCCAAAGCTTAGATTTACTTTTTGTTGTGTGGTATGTTCAAAGTTAACTGTACTCACATGCAGCTTTTTAGACTCCTAACTTCCTAGTTCCAGTTGGTTAAATGTTGAAAACTTCAGATTTTGACTCAGAGATCTGAGATTCAAGATCCACTAGAATCCAAATCAGAGTGGCAGCTATCAACACACACAATAGTAAATTGTATTCAGCCTATGCAATAGTGATGCTGAAACAGAATTGCTTCTTACTAAACTGCATGGAGCAAATATGGTGGCAACTGGTCTCGTTTTAGTCATAGAAGCTTTCAGCAGGCTCAAGGCAGGATGAGATTAGATTTTGGATGCGAAGAAAAGGAGGGTGTTCTTTTCAATCACTTGGACACAACACTAAACCTCTCTACACTAACAATAGCTGGCTTTGATATAATGGACATATTCTGCTGATGCTATTTATGTAATTTTTTTTTTTTTAATCTGTAAATAAGATAGCTGTGTACGGGTTGCACCCCCTTGGTGCCTTCTATTGATATTTTAATGATACGAATGAGAAAAAATAAAAATTATGCATGTGTTGTCAGATTATTTCCATGTATCTGAGACTAAAATGAGGATGAAATGCATGTGAAGCAACAGGGAAAATGAAGGTATGCAACTTAAATCAAAATTTCTTCAAGTCATTGCTTTTATCACAGCTCACCCCAGGCGATTTTGCAAGTCATAGAAAGATAATACATGGCTAAGATGAAAAATGCAAGTGGGGTTTTTGCAAGGCACTACCGTACATAGCTAATGGAATAGCTAAGCCAAGAACAATTAACTATCTGGACTCGGATAACATCCTCTAAAATAAAATGTTATTCCTCCCAGCAAGCCTTTGCAGGCATCAGAATTGGAGCATGGCCTGAAATGTAAAGGATTACCAGAGAAATCAAACTAACAAAGGATTACCAGAGAAATCAAACTAACATTTTCATGATAAATCATTAATTAGCAATCTGTTGCCAGCCTGACTCGAATGAAGGTCCTTGACAAACTGATCTCACTTGGCAATATATTTTATCCTAATAATCTTGCACTATGTCTGAAAGTGTTAGCATACCTAAGTGCCCATATAAAAGTGGAAGTTCATCAAGAATTCTCCTTTGGCATATAAAATGTTCACATAAAATAATCGACCTGGAGTGCTACTGAAGAATAGCCCTATGTTATGCAAGTGGAAACTACATCTATTCTTCATCAAATGAATCTTGTGAAGGCAAGAATGGTTAATCAAACCGTTCTGTGTCATTTGTGCAAGAAAAATCAGAGAAGAAAGAAACTATAGAATGCATGTGTATTATGAGAAATCTGAGAAGGCAGCTCAAAAGAAATTGTGGGTGTGGCCAAGACAAAAGTAAATTGATAGTATGTGTCTTGGCTTTTAATACTCTTCCCTTCCTCACATTCAAGTTCCAAAATTTACAGCAACGCTTGCTGGTGGCCTAAACAAAAACACAAAGCAAAACCCACAAGGCTACAAGCCTACAACTACTAAAAATCTGGGGCTAATTAGGTAATCTACTGCACAATTAATGACTAATCATTGCTTCAACACTTGAATTTTGGTGAAGCTGCTATCAGCCTTGCTTCATTTGTACAGTCAAATTCCTAATCCAGCAAGCAGTTTGAATCCACAATTATTCAAGCTAAATGCAGAAAATGGGTGAATTAAATTGGAAATGATATTAATAGTCCCATCATGGAATGAAACTTTTTGACCAATTCACAAGACCCAGATAATAATCCGCAAATTCTGATATAAAAATTATGTAAGCAATAAAAATGAAAAAAAAAAAAAAAAACATGCTTGTTCAAATCAGGATTCATAACAAGAAATACATAAACATAAACATGGACAAAAAGAACCCAAAATGAAGAAAGAACAAAACAGCCTAGATTCAAATCCCATTTTCTTGTACAAAACATCTCAAAATCAAGAATGTATTGCAGATCCACCATTGATAGATAGATTTTCAAGAAGATATGCACCCAGATGAAATTGATCTGTATATCACATAAATACCCAGAAAAGGAAAAGATCCATTTACCTTGTAGGAACCATCAGGTTGGACCTTTCCAAGTCTCTGAATCTCTTCTTTGAGCCTCTCAACCTCTTCTTCTACATTCATGGTTTCTTCACCTTCTTTGTTTTCAGGAAAACTCTCTCACAAAGCTCTGTCTTTTGGTTTATTTTTGTAAGCTCTGCTCCAGTTTACAACTTGAAATTGTCTTATATAAGATTTAAATTTACCGATTTACAAATTCTAAATATTACCGTGTCTTTAAATCCGCACCACATTAATCTCCATTCAAACAGTACCATAATCTCGTACTAACTCGTCCACACTCTTGCGTATTACATTTTTATGTTTGATAAATAAAGAAAACAAGTAATAATAACCAATAACATAGAAGTAGGGTGTTCATCAGTCGGTTTGGTCAGTTTTTGGTAATTTTTTGACCGAACTAAAATAATCGAATTTTAAAAAATTAGAATCGAATCGAACCAAATTTGGTCTAAAACCGAACTAAACCGAAATTTTTGGGTAGAAAATCGAACCAAAAATTTTAAAATATTGATTATTTTTATATTAAATTTGTACATATTTGTATATATTTTTAACAAATATTTAGAAAAATTAAAATAAAAAATAAAAAAAAATCGATTATATCGGTTAATAGAACTTTTTTTTACATAAAACCGAACCGAACTAAATTTCAGTTCGATTCGATTCGGTTCAAAAAATTCGAAAAATTTAAAAATACAAACCAAACCAAATCGAATAGGATCGGTTAAATTTTCGGTTCGACTATTTCGGAAGCCATGAACACCCCTACATAGAAGTTGTATTTTCATTTTTCAAATAATATCAATTTAATGTAATGGTGTTAAATAAATGAAGATCTTTTTCGTTTAAAATTGAAAATGAAATTAATATCATTAAAAAAACAAATATGAATGCTTTTTTTTTTTTTTTTTTTGTAATGAGTGGATATCTTATTATTATATATGGGACCTTATGATTTTTTTAAAATCAAAATCTAAATATTTGATGAATGAAAAATGAGATTAATAAAGGAGAAAAAAATGAAATTTGAATCTCAAATGAAAAAAAAAATTAAGTAATAATATTTTTATCAGAAAAATAAAATTTGAACCCCAAATTTTTATAAAAAATTATCCAATAAATTTTTTTTGGGAAAAAAATATAATTAGCCATATTATGCACCCAATTCTATTCTCCCACGTGTCAAGCAAAAATCTAATCTATTTCAAAAGCTTAGGTAATTGTATCACCTCCCAATCGATCCATTAACTCTTCCACCATCTCCCCTAAAATTACGGCACTCTTGTCCGAACCGGCCACTAGCCACTGAACCACTGGCCTCAACCGTAAATAACACCCATTACCAGGGTCTACTTTACAACTTTCATCCTCCTCCTTTTTCACCGCCGCTTTCTTCTTCAATTTTTCTCTTTGGCCTCTCTGTTCTTTTTGCCCCCTTCAACAAAACCTCTAAATCTCTCCCCGTTTTTTACACTTGAAAAAACATAACTTTTATCATCAATTATTATTAATTAATAGCAAGAGCCAAGAGGGCTTTTTTAACAATTAAATTTTTGTTGAATTTTTTTCTTTAATTGGGTGTTTCGTTTTATGTTTTTTAAGTGAAAAAGCTGTGATTTTGAGTACTGGGTCGTCGGAAAGTTACTATCTTTGTGTGTTTTTATGTGGTTATTGTAGAGATCTTTGATTTTACTCTTTTGGGTACTTTTTATTTGTTGGGATTTGGTTAAAAATGTGTTGAAAAATATGGCAAATTCAAATATACAAGCATCAATGTATACAGCTACAGAGCCAATGGATATGCATGACAATACCCATTTGGAAGAAGAAGAAGATGAAGATAATATTGGTGGAGGTGGTGAGGAGTCTATTGATAACCCTAATATTCACTATGACAATGGTAGTGGAAGTGTTGGTGGTGTGGAAGATGTTCCCGCTGATGCAATTCAGGTTACTGGTGACCATGATTATTCCTTGGTGGCTGGAAATGGTGGTGGTGCTGATGCTGACCAGCTTACTCTTTCTTTCCAGGGTGAGGTCTATGTGTTTGATGCTGTTTCTCCTGATAAGGTACGTGTGTTTTTTATTAATTGTGCTATTTTTTTATTTTTTCTGTTGAATTAGCTGAAAAGTGCTGAATTTTGCATCTTGGTTTTGTCTAATTTTGCGAATTCTGTTTTGGTTGTGCTTCTTTTTTGAAGTTTCATGCTGTTTCTTTTGGTTTGATGTTTGGTTGTATGCTGAATTCTTCTGGTGTGTGTGCTGCATAGTAAGTATGCTGTTTTAGCTCATAAAGTTTGGTCATTCATAGTTTGATTAATCCTATAGTGTTTCTGTTATTAAGTTCTTGTAAATTGTAGAGATGTTAATTCATGTGTTGATGCTTGCTGAAATTAGGTTGCCTTTTTCTTTACTGAAAAATTATTTGTCCAATTATGCTATGTTCGAAACTGCTTCAGGACTTGGGTTTTTCTTGGCGTTTTGAATTATGCCTGCACTTGTTCACAAGAAAATGAAAGAGTTTTTAACTTTTCATGTATCAGTGTGATTATTTCATTTATCACGCTGTGTTTTGTATTTCAGTGATTTTAGTTCAAAATCTGATGAAATAAACTAGCACATCCAGTTTGGCTTTTAACCATTTTGTTTCATTTTCACTATTAGTGCTGTAGTTGTTGTATATTGGTGTTGTTTTTGCCAGAAACGAGTAAATTTGTGTAATTCATCTTTTTTTCTTATGTTGGGATTCTTGGGAAAGGTCTTGCTGCTGTTGTGAGTTTTAATCTTGTGAATGTTAGTTAATCAAGAATCATGTGACCTTTTTTGTAAATCAGAGTGAAATCCTTATTATTTTAACTACTGAAGATAACAAGTTTATGTTCCTGTATACTTTGTTGTAATTGCAGAAATGCGGTGGTGTTTGTATCTGTCAATCTTTCTAAAAGCTGAATTGTTTTGATTTCTATGTCATTCTGAACGAATCAACAAATTATCTTGATGTTTATGGTTTTTAATCTTCGCAGGTGCAGGCTGTGCTGTTACTTTTAGGTGGATATGAAATCCCTTCTGGTATTCCTACAGGGAATCCTCTTGTCCAGAGGGTATGTCATAATATTTCATGCAATCACAATTTTTATCAAGGTGCTTTGCCATTTCTAACATTTTCTTGCTATAACCACATCATGTAGGGATCAACTGACTTGTCTATAAGATCGACACAACCTCAAAGAGCAGCTTCTTTACGTCGGTTCCGGGAGAAGAGAAAGGAGCGTTGTTTTGATAAGAAAATTCGCTATACTGTCAGGAAAGAAGTTGCACTTAGGTATTCCCTAAATGCATTTTCATTGCATGGCTTGTGTGTTCTAATGGATTTTCCCTGGTTTTGCCTTCTGTATTTAATGCAATAGGCATGTTCTAGGCCTTATGATTGGTAAAAGGAGGAATGACATGGTTTGATAGATATGTCAAGTTTCAACTTTTTCTTATTGTACCCTATTGAAATGTAGACCAGTAAGCTTACTTTTTCTTACTGTCCTCTATGGAAAACATAGACCAGTGTGCTCCCTTTTTTCTTCTTATTTTTTCTCTTCATCTATCAATTCAGTGTGCTTTTCCCTACTGTTAATTGTTAAGACTATCATGTTATATGTGTTGATATTGTCAGGATGCAGCGTAAGAAGGGACAATTTACTTCAGCCAAGGCTAGTTCTGATGAAGTGGGCTTAGCTACTTCTGGCTGGAGTGGGACACAGGGATCTGGGCAAGATGACAACATGATGGAAACTTCGTGAGTGTCAATTATTTTCTCTGATCATTAAAAACTTCCTCCCTGTTTTGGGCATTTGTCTTCCAATTTCTATTGTTAATATTTACTAACTGTGACATAACATAACAATAGTTTACGCTACCTTGTTAACTTGTCGTGTGTCATTATTGCTGATGTTAATTGCGATCTTGTATTATAAAAGTACCTGTTCTATTATTCCGACAGCATTGTTGACTAGTCATAAATCTTTTCTTATTCCACAACAACGAAAGCACTTTTTTACTCTGTCATATGCTAGGGGATTTCACTTGGAAAAGAAAATGGAACAAAGCAAATATTTTGATTGAAAAATTCTCCATTTTTGTCGTAGAAAAAGGTCGATAATGAATCTTGGTTCGATACTAGAAACAAAGATAAAAAAAATACTCAAACTAATAACTCTCAAATAATTAAGGACTTCTTATGTTGCTGTATGCAGATGCACACACTGTGGTATCAGTTCAAAGTCAACTCCAATGATGCGTCGGGGGCCAGCTGGTCCAAGAACCCTTTGTAACGCATGTGGGCTCAAGTGGGCTAATAAGGTATAATTATAAATTTTGTCACTTTTAAACTAATATAGTAACTATCAGTATCTATTTTTTTTAGACATCTCATTAGGGAGGTTTAACTGTTGCAGGGAATCTTAAGAGACCTTTCCAAGATGCCAAATGCAGGTATTCAAGGTCCTCCTATAAAGGCAATTGAACAGGTAGAAAACTTGGGAGAAATGCAAGTTTTTTTTTAATTATTATGAACTATATTAGTTCCCCTTTTGTGTTGCGATTTAACAAATAGAATATCCACTGTTAAACTGTAAATGTTGATATTTAAATCAGACAGCTATAGCTTCCTTTCTTGTGACAGCAAATCACACTTTTCTAGAATCGTTTGACAATACCACCTACATCCATGGCTCCTTGCTAAAAGCCTAAAACTCAAGTCTAGCTCCATCCCAATTCCAGGCCTAATAATTCCAGAACTAGTTTTGGTGTCTCAAGTATAGCTTTGTCCTAATTCAAGGCTTAATCACTTCAGAACTAGTGTTGGCATCCTTGGTTCTTTTCTTAGAAGTGTAAAACCAAGGAGGCCTATTTTTCCTGCTTTGCAGGACAATGTTTAGTTGAAATCTAACATTTGTTCTCAGCTTTTTCTTATATTCTGGATGGTGCTTAGTTACCAACATTTTCTGTGTCCTATCACTCATGGATGACTAAATTTCTTCGACTGCAGGGTGAAGGTGAAGCCAATGGCTTGGATGTTGTAAACACAGCCGGAGATATAGTTTCGTCTTCGAACGGTGATACTTCAGCCCTGATTGCCGATACATGAACTCATAGTTGTTTCTGTGGCAGCAAGCCCCATTTTATGTCGAAAAGCATTCGCTGCACGGATTAATTTGTTTAATGTGGATCATTGCTTTCTTTGCATCAAGTGCAAGTACATTGTGCATAGAAAGAAACTGATGCAAAACAGAATCACCACATGTATCATAGCTTTGTGCTTTGTTTCTACCAAGTGTACATATATTTCAACGCTTTTGTGTTATATATAGAGAGAACTGTCTTGAATCACCCCAACACATTTACCCTCCAAGTTTGAAGATCAGCCTTCAACATGTCTTGTAATTTTTTGTTTCTAGTCAAAGCTGAAAACAGGTAGCAAAGCTCTTGGCAATTCTTTAAGTGTATGTCCATTAAACTACAATATTAACTCAAGAAGCAATGCCACCATAATGCAATCTTATACATTATTTTGAATCTTTTTTTAATTTCACCTGAGTGTTAATTCAAGTAACTGTAAGTGAAATTTGTTGTATTTTGAAATGGCTGCATTATGGTAAATGATTCTTAAATTAGTCATATTTTGCATAATTTTTATAAAAAATTATTTTTGAATTGGCTTTAGTCCAATTCTAACATAATTTTTAAGATATAGATTTTTTTTTTATTTTTAAAAATCTTTTTATTGATCTTTTGAAACTAATTTAGCTTTTTTTCAATATTTGTTTGTCATTAGAAAAAGAAAAAAAAAAAAAAAAACTATAACCTCTACTTGGAAAAATATTGGACAAAAATAGAGGTGTAATTAAAAAAAGACACATGTTGCCTTGGAGTTTTTGCACATGCTTTTCATGCAGGAAACGAATCCTCTTTATCTTTCTTTTCCATTATTTTCTTTTAAATTTCCATCATGAGATATTTTTATTTTTACTTTTATTTCTAGTAGTGAGAGCTTAAAATTATTTTTAGAAAAAAAGAAAAAAAAAACACGTGATTCTTCTTTATTCGACATCTAGTATTTTTAGGAGATTAAAAAGGTCTAAAAATTGAAAAAATATCAATTTTTTATTTGCTTTCACAATTTAAGTAAAATTTGAAAATTTTTTAATTCTAATTTGATTTTGTTATTTAATTATAATTTTAACAAAGCAAATATAAGTAATTATAGTTAGTTTAAGTAATATAATATTTATCAAAAAATATTATTTATATAAAATAAAATTAATTTTATATTTAATTAATATCAATACATTTAGTTTAATATTTATATTTTTAAATATAAATCAAAAAATTAATTACATGCGCAATGTGATTCATATATTAACTATAAATATAGATCAAAACTAATTATATTAAACTAACTGTAAATATAATAAAAAATCATATTAATTAAATTTTCATAAATTTAAAAATATGAATAAAATTATAAAAACGTAATTTTTTTAAAATTCTTTTATCAATCCAATTAACAAATAAAAAATTTCATAAAAACAATACAAAACTGTGATTAGATTATTATTTCTAAATTATGGATATTAACAGTTCCGTGGACGTGGATTATAGCTTATTCAGTTTGTATGATAAATTTTTCTCAAATAACTAATTTTTTTTTAATCATTAGTTTTCAAAATTTATTAAATTTTGTTTTAGTTGGACTTGGGTAGAACTCGAATTCAAATTTTTAACTTAAGGGAGAACAACTTTTACCAACTAATTTTAACAATTATTGATCTTCTTTATTTTTTTAAAAAAAAGTTCTATCATATTATTTTTATAGCATAATACATTTGCAGCACTCTGTACTTAGTATAATTGGTCAATTTGATACTTTAACTTACAATTTTATGATTTCAACACTTGAATGTACCATTTTTTGCCTAAAAGTACACTAATCTAATAACATAATACATCTATCACCTCATGTACTTACCACTTTTTATTAGTCTGACACCGCTATTTACAGGTTTTGCTCAGTTAAACTCTTAAAATGTGGCACATATTGATTCACTATTTTCATGTCATATGTGATGATAATGGTCTAAAAATTATATTTTAGGCGAGTTTATATATTAAAATGGTAAAATTATAAGTAGAAGTGTCAAACTGATAAAAAGTGACAAGAAAAAAAGATGCGGACGCATTATGTCTATTTTTATAGAAACAAGATTTGATTATTTGTTTCATAAAAACTAAAATAACTCTAAAAACACAAATACATAGAAAATAAAGTGGATTATTACTAT
>CATIWO010670691.1:0-12728 GCA_949673435.1 Macaranga tanarius
ATATTTTTTAAAACAAATAAGAAAAAAATTTATTCTTTGAATATGTAATTTTTTAATGGATAAATGATGCATATTTCTTTAAGAAATATGAATAATATTATCTCTTATTAAATAAAAATAAAATTTTATTTTTTAAAATTATTTGTTTACCTCATTAGTAAGAAAATATTTAAAATAAGTAAGAAACAATTTAAAATTTTAAAGGATGAGATATAATACTATTTATGTCTCTTTACGAGACAAAAATCATTACTTTTTTTTTTAATATCATAAAAGGTGACATTTAATTACTTAATTTTTTCGTACAAAAAATTTCAGATGATATGACCAGGTGTAATTTAATACGCAATTCTAGCACAAAATGCAAAAGTCCTTGGTTTACTGCTATAGTCATAAAAAAACTGATTTTGATGGAAGCAAGGCTTGCATGATGATTATTTAGAGTGAATGGTGCTATAAGCTTTCAAGAAAGATAATTTTTAGTTCAGCTCACAAAAGGAGATTGAGTATGTAAGAGAATCATTCATGAAATCAGTTTTGCCTGAAAAGTTTCACACGTATAATAAATCTTATAAGTCTAATTATATTGTCATTATTTATCTAGACTCCGAATTTTGATTATTTATTAAAAGAAAAAAAATCAGTTGAGGTGCAGGACACTAGTTAACCTTGAAATTAACCAAAGGTCAAGTCCGAGCTAGAGTCAAAATTGGTATAATTAGGAAAAAAGTTTTAATTTGTCAAACTTTTATATTATATTTTTTTAGTAATGTATTTATTTTTATGTAAATACTTAATTAAATATATATTAATTATTTTTTAAAGATTATTTGTTAAATAATATATAAAAATATATATTATTAGTATTTTTATTTTTATATTATATACGTGTGAAAACTGCTCCAATAATTTAAGCTTCACTGGAAGTCAGTATTATAATTAAAAGAAGGTATTAGTTAGGAAGATGATGCATGGGCTGTTGGTGGTGCACATGACTTTTTTACGAGCAGCCCCCCCCCCCCCCCCCCAGTTTTATTTAAATAAATCTTAAAGTTTGTGGATTTTTATTTTTAACTCTCTACACTTATATTTTTATTTTTTTAACACAATATTTTAAAAAAAGTCATACATGTTATATGACAATGACTTTCAAACATATACAAAAATTAAAAATCCGTTAGTGTAATATTTTTTATTAAAATTTTAAGATACGTCAATATTTTTGTTTTTTTATATTCAAGTTAATTCTTTCTATTTTTATTAAAATTTTCAATTTAAAAAGTATGTAATAGATTTTAAATTAGGAATATATAAAAAAAATTAAAAGTCAAAATTAAAATAAGTATTATATTATAATAAAAATATTAAAAAAATATCTCAATAAAATTCTAGAGGTAAAATTATGTGCCTGTGGAATATATGTTCCCCTCTCTCTTCAATTGTGTTTAGGCTTGGTGTTCTTTCCTTTTCATTTCTTTCTTTAGAAAATTGCGATTCTCTTAAATCATGTGCCAAAACTACTGCACTCATGTTTAGGTTGTTTAATATATATATATCTGCACTCATGTTTAGGTTGTTTAATATATATATATATATATATATATATATATAAATACACATATAATGTTAAATTTTTTTTACTTTTTCTATTTTAGTGTTTGAATAATTTTTTTTATATATAATTAGGTATTTAAATCTGTTAAAAATTTCTAAAATCGTATTTCTAGTAGGTTTTATAAGTTAAAGTGCCTATGTGTTCTATTTTAAGCAGTAAATTGACTTAAATATTCTTTTTTTATATTAAACTTTATTTTCTTTTTTATTGTAATAATTTTTATTTATCAAACTATATAAATTAGAAAAATTATATATTATATATTATTTTTTATTTGTATTTTTTAATTATAATGGTTAAATTTAATTTTTTGTTCATGATTTTAGTCAATTTGAATTTTTATTCACTAAAAAATTATTTTTTTATTTTTAATTATAATAAATAAAATTTTATTTATATTTTATTTCAGTTAAATTGTATTTTTCTTTTCACTCTTTCAAATTTAATATTTTTATTTTATTTTATTTTTCTATAATATTTCAATTTTTTCATTTTACTTTATTTTAATAATATTAAGTATAATTTTTTTAAATTTAATTTATATGAGTGAAAAAATAAATTTAAATTGAAAAAATAAGAAATTGAAATCTAATATTGAAAAGGGCATTTAAGTCAATTTATTACGATTTAACCACTATAATCTAATATTTTGTATATTTTATCTTAAATGTCTTTTTTTATATTAGATTTCAATTTCCTATTTTTTAAATTTAATTTTTTTTTCACTCATATATATTAAATTTGAAAAAATATATTGAATAGTATTAAAATAAAACAAAATAAAAATAAAATTGAAATATTATCATAAAAAATAAAAATATTAAATTTGAATGAGTAAAAAGAAAATACAATTTAACCAAAATAAAAAATAAATAAAATTTTATTTATTATGATTAAAAATAAAAATAAAATAATTATTTAGTGAATAAAAATTTAATTTGACTAGAATCATATGAATAAAAAATTAAATTCAGCCACTATAATTTGTAAACTAAAAATAAAAATAAAATTTAATTTTTCTATTTTAGTTTGATAAATAAAAAATACTTTTTTATTTCTGATAATTTTCTAAAAAAATATTAGAATAAAAAAGAAAATAAAGTTTAATATAAAATATGAGCATTTAAGTCAATTTATTGCTTAAAATAGGACACATAATTAACCACTTTAACCTGTAAAACCTCATAGAGACATCATTGTAGAAATTTTTAGAAGGTTCAGACACCTAATTATAAAAAAAATTGTTCAAACACTAAAATAGTAAAAGTAAAAAAAGTAAAAAAGTTCAAACACCATTTATATATTTATCTCTGTATATATATATGTGTGTGATTTTTACCCATGTATAACACTTTCATTGGCTAATTAAATGGCTAGTGCTATGTGAGGTAGCTAAACTTTGGTAGCCTCTTAATTAAAATTTTCAATTGTGTACTCCTTAATGTTTAAACAAGATTTAGATTTCTACTTTTTCTTTTACTACTTAATGATTTATTGTCCTTTTTTCTTTAAGTCTATTAATATGGGATAATGCTAACTATAGCCATTGAAATATTAATTCCATCAACAGTTCATTTTTCTTTTTTGAAAGTGCATCAACAGTTCCTTTTAATTAATGCATAGTGCACTCCAAGTCAAAACATAGTTCTACAATTGGAAAAATAAAAAAATTAAGGACTACCCATGTATTTAATTTTTTTGCGCAACTGCACATTCTTTATAGCTTTAATCATTTACTGATAGCCAGTTATCAAGTTCTTTTCACATATTTGTGGTGTGCAATGATATGAACCACAAGTAATTGAGATATGTTATTTAATGCAGAGTCCATTTTATTTCATCAGAAATATATTTTAAGGAGGATCTTCAGATGCCACGTCACTAAGTTAATGGGGTGTGTGTTTATAAGCATATAGACTAAACCTAGGGGTGGCCACGGTCCGGTTTCGGCCTGAAATCGAACCGGAACCGGCCCTGTCAAATTTGAAACCGAAATTGGGTTGAACCGGTCTTAAACCGAGGGTGGGACCTGTTCAGGGCCTGTTCCACCATTCTGGAACCGTGAACCGGCGGTTTCGGTTCGGAACCGGCTGGTTCAGATTTCGAACCAGTCGGTTCTGGTTCATTTTATGAAAAAAATAAATTATGTCAAAAATTCAAAAAATGCAAGTTACAACTCTTTATAAAATTCTACATAATTTTCTCTTACTCGTGGTATATTTTATTTTCTAAAATAATACAACCTTTTTACAGTGCGTAAAACCAAACCGAAAAAACTGGAATTATGAACCGGAACCGGCCGGTTTGGAACCGGCCCGGAACCGGGGTTAAGCCGGTTTCGGTTCGGTTCCACCTTAGGTTGAACCGTGAACCGGCGGTTCCGAATCGGAACTGGCCGGTTCATGAACCGTGGCCACCCCTAACTAAACCTCTTCGGTCAGCAATTGTCTGAATGAATGTGAAGCTACAGTAAGTAATTTGTCCAAAAAAACAAACGATATGCTTGGTGGGTGTATAGGTCCTATGTCAGTCTGCAGTGGTAAACACGCAATGTTCTGTAGGAGTGTGCAATTGGTCGGTTCGGTCGGTTTTGGAGGGTTTTTCTGACTGAACTGAAATAACCGAATAGAGTTAATTAAAAACCAAACTAAATCCTAAAACCGAACAGAATCGAAACTTTGGTCATAAAAACTGAACCAAAATTTTTAAAATTATTAATTGTTTTTATATTAAATTATTATATATATATTTAAAAATTTTGAAATATATAAAAATAAAAAATAAAAATTCGGTTGGTTCGGTTAACCGAATTTTTTATATACAAAACTGAACCGAACCAAATTTCCGTTCGGTTTTAAGAAATAAAAATGCTAAAAAATCAAATCGAACTGAACCAAATTGGGTCTGTTCGGTTATCTCGGAAGCTATACACACCCCTAGAAGACAAGATCTTCAAATCCCACATCGCTAAGTTAATGGGGTGTATGTAATCATAACTATGTAGACTGAATCTCTCCAGTTAGCAATTGTCTGGATGAATGTGCAGTTACAATAAGTTTTTTATCTAAAAAATATTTTAAGGATGTGTTTTATATTAATACATTTGATAAAATTTATTTGAAAATATAAATTTGGTGTGTTAGATTTTAAAAAAAATCATATAGAATTTATTTGCAATTACAACATTCTAAATTTACGAAATTACTTAGCACTAAATTAAATTCTGAAATATGTAAAATTTTGAAATAAATACTATAATTTTAGATTTATTTTTTCATAAGATTAAAATTTTTTTAATTATTTTTATTTTGTAGAATATTTATATTTTATTATTTTATTATTATTTTATCAAACAATATTAATTTTAAAAGGGTATTTTTTCTCAATATTTTAAATTCCAATTTATATCAAGCACAATATAGAAAAATAAGAAATTTATTTTAAATGAATTTCATAGGGCATCCATTTAAACCAACACATTATATTAATAAAAATTTATCGGCAATAGCATTTTATCTTAGATTTATTTGAAAATAAAACAAAAATCTTTTAGTGAAATTAAATCAAACACTATAAAAGAGAATTATTTTAATTAGAAAATTTGTTTTCTACACCTAGAATATTACGCCTAATGGTTGGATGATTGACACATACTTTTAGTATTTTACGCCTAATTAATAAAAATATTGTTTGGACCAAAACTTAAGAGATTCTAGAGCCCATGAATTTATAGGCTCAAGACCCAAATTAATTAATTAATTGTAGGAGATTAGTTACCTGTAGAATTTGAAAACTGGCAGAAGGAGATAAGACACGAGATTGAGGAAGTTGAAATTTAAAGATAAGGAACATACAGTAGTGGGCAATATGGAAGTTACCTGCTCCATAGATAAAAGAACCCTTTCTCCTGCAGGAAAGGGACAACAACAAATCCATCCAAACAATAGAGAAAAATCTACATAACTTCAACTTTATTTTCAACTTAGCATTTTAATTTAGCATTTTCATTTTTAATTTTCAATGTCCTGTTCTTATTTTCCGCAATCAAACACTGTTAATAGTTTAATTTCTTGTTATTTCCAATGGATCCCCTTATTTCTTTTATAGATCCCCTAGTTCCCTTTCATCATTTTATTTAAATTCTCAATTTTCATTCTTTATTTTGGCATCATCAGTATTAAATGTAACTATTCATCACTCTACAGTTGGTTTAGGAACCCAATAAGCTTAGGTCCCTAGCTTACGTTAAAGTCTCTGATAAAGATCAGATCCCCTAGATTTGTATACCTCACACACCTGGCACGCTCACATTTCATCATTGCAAGGGCTAGAGACTAACATTATTTTTTGGCACACTTGGTGGGACACTGCTAAAATACCAAGAATAAGGAGTTTTATGGATAAAGACAGTACCGAGTCTCAGGATCAAGAGGAGGCGCCTATTGCAGTAGGGCCAAAAGGTCTCGTTCCCCACTTGGTGGAGAATTTTGAAAAGCACATTCAAGATCAAGTAATAGAAAGTGCTCCACTCTCAACAGGTCTTGATGTTGGGAAAATAATTGAAATAGAGAGTTCTGACTTTTTCAAAAAGGTTCTGGAGGATTTCCTTTCAAAGCAGAGGGAGGCACAACTTAAGTTCATAGAGATGCAGTCTAAATTCATGGAGTCTATGGTGAAAACTATAGAGGGAAGTCAAAACGTGTTCTCCCATAAACTAGATCACCATCTTTAATAGACTACTAGTGTGGGTCAACAGGGCTCCAAAAGTGCAAATACTAAGGCTACATCTAAGGCTAACAAACAGCCTGAAGAACTCGGGGGGCAATCCTCTGGATCATCACAAGAGGTAGGTGACTCTCACCGCCCAGTCCATATCAATCTAGAGGAGAGAGAGAGAAGTACACACTTCCACACAAAAGGGAGGAGGTACCCACAACACCTAAAGGAAGCTTGGGAGGCATGGTAGTAGGAGGGACTAGAGGGATCCCACAGTTCCCCCAACACTACATTCTTAAAAAATAAGTCGTAGTAGACATGGAGGCCGTAAGAGAGGTAGTGCAGGACAAAATTAACAAAGAAGTTTTGAAGTTACATGAAAAGAAGGAAACTATGTTAGTCGATGAAAATCCCTTTCCTCCAGTGGCCACTGTGAGTACAGCAATCTTTGATCTCTGTTCACTCATCAACCAAAGGAGAAGGATCCGTGAGGAAATAGAAAGGAGACCTAAGATATTATTCAAGAATGTATGGGTCAGAAAGCTAGAAAGAGGAGAAGGATCACCAATAAAGAAAGAGATCTAAAGAAGAGCTCTAAGATTTATTATTCCCCCAAAGGTGCCCGTAGGGAATCAGTGGTACAAGGTCCAACATAAGAAGTTCCTCATCCTCTTACCAGAACGCAGAAAAGAAAACTCCAAAGATAGAGAGCCTTAAAGAGGAGAATAAAGGAAATGAAGGGCTCCCTATAGAAATCTAAATTCAAGAGAAAGGCTACTGAAGATGAAGATGAAGAGTTAATATTTAAAGGGGATCCAAATGATTGTGAAGTTCTGGAGAAGATTCAGATGGAAGATTTTAAGGAGGCTCTTACAAAATTTGAAGATACAAAACGAGAAGTTACAGATTCTTTAGAGGAGATTAATCTTGGTTCCCTAAAGGAACCAAGGGTAACCTACATTGGTTTTTGGTTGCAGGGAGAGATAAAGGAAAAGGTAGTCCACATGTTGAAAGAGTTCAAAAACTACTTTGCTTGGAGGTTTGAAGAAGGAGAACTATAAAAAAAGAGCACTAATGGGTAGTACCTAACGAAATATTTTCCCACTATGTGGAAAATGATGAAAAAATAAAATTTTGATATAAGGCCATCATCACAGCTATCATCACAACTATATAGCTAGGGAGAACTTTTAGTGTTCAAGATAATATAAAATCGAAGTACAACTATTTAAATAAGTTCTTCCCCTAAATAGGCCCTAAGGTCTATTTCTCTGTATATACTTTTTATAGTTTTTCAATAAAAATGAGGTAGGCCTCTTGGCCACCTTATTTATTTGGGGATTATTTTTTTTACTTTTTAAGTCCTGTAAAAGAATCAACCACAACAAAGATCACAAATAAATGATTAATGAAGCAAAGAGAGGAGATCACTAGCAACATGGTAGGAGCTAGATCTGGTGATGGAAAACTCACACAAGTAATGTTGAGGTTAATGGTGCAACAACAGTTCTCCTAGCCATGAATCTCTGATGGGTCCAATAAGAATTATCTTGAATGTCAAAGGTCTCTGCAGGGCTCTCTTTAGTAGTTCTCTACACAGTCAAGGGTCTCTCTAGTGGTTCTCTACACAGTCAAGGATCTCTACATGGGTCTCTTCAGTGGTTCTCTTCACAGTCAAGGGTCTCTACAAGGGTTTCTCTAGTGGTTCTCTTCACAGTTAAAGATCTCTACAAGAGTCTCTCCAATGTGTCTCTTCACAGTCAAGGGTTTCTACAAGGTTCTCTCTAGTGGTTCTCTTCAAAGTCAAGGATCTCTACAAGAGTTTCATCAAAAGTAGTAAAGGCCAAACATTTATGCAAGTAAATAGGCTTTTACAAGCCATTTATATGCAAGGGGCATTGTTTAGACCAAAAATTAAGAGATTGTAGAGCCTATGAATTTATAGGCTCAAGACCCAAAATAAATAAATAAATAAATAATTGTAGGAGATTGGTTACCTGTAGAATTTGGAAACTGGCAGAAGGAGATAAGACAGACGATTAAGGGAGTTGAAATTCAAAGATAAGGAACGTGCAGTAGTGGGCAATATAGAAGTTACATACTCCATGGATAAAAGAACCCTTCCTCCTGCAGGAAAGGGACAACAACAAATCCATCGAAACAACAGAGTAAAATCTACATAACTTCAACTTTATTTTCAACTTAGCATTTCAATTTAACATTTTCATTTTTAATTTTCAATGTCTTGTTCTTATTTTCTGCAATCAAACACTATTAATAATTTAATTTCTTGTTATTTCCAATGGAGCCCCTTATTTATTTTACAGATCCTCCTAGTTCCCTTTCATCATTTTATTTAAATTCTCAATTTTCATTCTTTGTTTTGGCATCATCAGTATTAAACGTAACTATTCATTACTCTACAGTTGGTTTAGAAACCCAGTAAGCTTAGGTCCCTAGCTTACGTTAAAGTCTCTGATAGAGGTTAGATCCCCTAAGTTGGTGTACCTCACACACCTGGCACGCTCACATTTCATAGTTGCAAGGGCTAGAGACCAACAGATATATATATATATATATATTGTGTAGCACACCGAAAGTTGATAAATATTCTGTTATAATTAATAGATAATTAATATAATTGTGTATTGTGTGAATGGTAGCTAGGAGGGTTGATATCAGGAGAAGGTTTGAAGCACCCAAAGAAATGGTTGATAAGGGTCTCGTTATGGATGCTATCAACATGGATTGGAACTTTCATCCTTTGCGGGCTGGCCAGCATTTCAACCCATTTTCCCTACTTCCACAGTTTCTCTCAACTCACATTGCATCAAAGAGAAGAGATATTGGTTTCTTGGTCTGTCAGCGTTTTTTACCCTCTCAGGATGTTATTTAAGGCCATGAAACTTCTCACCCTTTTTCTTTTCTTCTCTCAGGTATACTCTCAATTGTTTGCTTTCATTAAAAAATTTATAATGATAATTATGATAATTAATTATTAATAAAAATATTCAAATCAATTTTATATTTATTTTTAGTAAAATTAACTGATGAACTCTTTAATTTGTTTTAATATTAAAAGTAACTTGAGTATTAATGTGAGATTTTAAATTACTAGAAAGAGTGAAATGTTTAAGAGTTAAGTGGCAAAACTTTTTTTTAAGGTGCAAAAAAATAAAAAAAATTTATTTAATTACATTATATAGATTTTCAGTGTTGAAAGTATTTAAATATTCAATTATTTGTTTTAAACTGAATATTTGAAAAAATACAATTTTCCATATTGAGCTGTACTGAAAATTTAGATGTACAATAATTTTTAAATTTAGTACAGCATTGAAGATTTTATTTTTAAAATTTCAAAAATTTAATATATTTTTTAAAAGTTTTTAATTGTTGAATTCCACTAACCTATACTCACCCCTATTTAAAACCTCACAATCTAAAGCCAAAACTTATTAATACTTTTTTCTTTTCTAATTAAGTTCTACTACTCACGAATACATACATATATATATAGTAAAACTTTCTCTATCTATTCATGGGTTCCCGTTTACTATTTCGTGTAACTTTGAGTTGTTTGTGTTTGCAACTGGCATTATAATTGTAATTTGGGAAATTTTGCTGATTATGTAGTAGAGTGTATATAAAAGCACATTCTATATCATACTACTCACTTGGAGTTCTTTTCATTTCATTAAATCCATTTTCAGGTAGATGAAAAAGATGAAAACCTGACATGGAAAGCAATAGGCTATCCAGGACCTGACCCGCAGTTTGAAGCCTTAAAAACATCTCCATATGCAACATTTAGTCACAAACAACTGGAACAAGATGAAGATGATGAAGCAAAGTTATTTGGACCACTTCACAGAGGACTCATTGATATGAACCTTCCACGAGACATACTTGCAAACTCTCTCCATCTGTTTGGATTTCCTATCTTTGCTAACCGCCTAAAGAAGAATACAACAAATTATTGTAACCCTTCGTTGGTTATCAGATGTGATGCTGTAGTGGTGGGTTCTGGTTCAGGTGGCGGAGTGGTTGCTGGTGTTCTTGCAAAGGCTGGTTATAAAGTTCTTGTTCTTGAAAAGGGGAACTATTTCGCTAGAAGTAACCTGTCACTTCTTGAAGGGCCTTCAATGGATCAAATGTACTTATCTGGTGGTCTAATGTCAACTGATGATATGGGGGTTTTATTACTTGCAGGTTCCACTGTTGGTGGAGGATCTACAATCAATTGGTCAGCTTCTATCAGAACCCCACAGCATGTGATCAGGGAATGGAGTGATAGTTACGATCTGGAGATGTTCGACAGTAAATTATACAAAGAAGCCTTGGATGTAGTGTGTGAGAAACTGGGAGTTCAATCTGAAATCCATGATGAAGCATTCAATAATGCAATTTTAAGAAAAGGGTGTCAAGAACTGGGTTATCCTGTAAACACCATACCGCGAAATTCGGCCTCGGATCATTACTGCGGCTGGTGTTGTTTTGGCTGCAAAGATGGTAGAAAGAAAGGCACCTGTGAGACATGGTTATTGGACTTGGTGAACTCCGGTTATGGGGTCATTCTTCCAGGGTGTGAGGCCATTAAAATCTTACACAGGCGAAAGAGAGGAAGTGGTAGAAAAACAGCAACTGGAGTTGTTTTTGAATTTGAATATAAAGGGAAAAAGGACTTGTGTTTTGTTGAATCAATGGTGACAATTGTTGCTTGTGGTGCTCTCAGTACTCCACCATTGTTGAAAAAAAGTGGATTGAAGAATCCTAACATAGGCAAGAATCTACACCTGCATCCAGTAGCAATGGCATGGGGACACTTTCCAGACTCACCGTTGTCCAAGGGGTGGCCAGAAGAAAAGAAGAAGAGCTATGAAGGAGGGATAATGACAGCGATGTCTACAGTTGTGGCAAATTTTGACAAATCCGGATACGGTGCAGTGATACAGACCCCATCATTGCACCCTGGTGTGTTCTCATGTTTGATGCCTTGGGTCTCTGGTGCTGATACCAAAATGCAAATGCGCAAATTTTCGAGGACAGCCCACATATTTGCATTGGCAAGGGATAAAGGGTCAGGAATTGTGAATTCGCCAAGCTCAATATCTTATCAGATGCAGGCAGAAGACGAGAAAAATCTACAAAAAGGTATAGAGAAGGTACTGAGGATACTAGCAGCAGCAGGCGCTGAAGAAATTGGAACACACCACTGCAAAGGAAGAAGGCTGAATGTAAAGAAAGTGAGCTACCATGAGTTCGAGAAGTTCGTGAAAGAGGAGAGTGAGAGGCCTCTGAGGGACTTATCAATGCAGATATGTTCAGCTCACCAAATGGGGAGCTGCAGGATGGGAGTGAATCCGAAGGATTCTGTGGTGAACCAGATGGGTGAAACATGGGAAGTAGAAGGACTGTTCCTGGCCGATACAAGTGTATTTCCAACTGCTTTAGGTGTCAATCCTATGGTCACAGTTCAAGCTATTGCTTATTGCACTGCGCAATCTGTTCTTCAAGTCCTTAGGAGAAAGAAACATTAGTATATAGTTCTAATGCTGTTCATATCTTTACAGTTTGTGATAATAAAACTTCTTGTAACAGTAAAATTGTTTAATTTAACTATACTTAGTAAATGAATTCCTCATAATTGTAAGATACTTTGATTTATTTATAATTTTCTGCAAACAGATAAACCTCGTTCAACTTGGACACAAAAAATAAAGGGATAATTACATAAAAAACTCCAATCTTTTATAGTCTTTTCAAATTAAACCATATTCAATTTTTGCTTACAAAAGTAACCACCAACTATAAAAATTTTACAAATAATACCATATGTCTGCTTTAGTAACAAAAAGTTGATGTGACAATCACTTTTTGGTCTGCCTCAGTTGAGATAAGCCCCACAATTACTTATTGCTTTGAAGTAATATTTTATTTTAATGTTTGGACAGCTTAAGAACACTCAGGGTTTAGGATTTTATGATTTTCTAGTCAGCACAAAATTGTTTGGACAACCTAACAGGTTAAAATTTTATTTTAAAATAATTGGACAAAATTAGTGGATTATCCAGTCATCAATCCAGTAAGCAATTGTGAGCTTCACTCAACTGAGGCAGACCAAAAAGTGACTGTCCGTTAACTAAAACTGACGGATGGTATTATTTGCAAGATTTTTATAGTTTGTGGTTATTTTTGTAAGAAAAAATTGGTTAGGATAAATTTGAAAGTGCTATAAAAGGTTGGGGTTTTTTTTATGTAATTTTCCCTATTTTTTATTGCCATAGTGTTTTTCGTTACAGTTTCCTTCAATTTAGGCTGCCTGGTCGATCCATTGAAAACTGAAAACATGTATACCCTTCGCTGAAGTAGAAAAGTTGCACCTGGTAAAAAAAAA
>CATIWO010670809.1:0-13053 GCA_949673435.1 Macaranga tanarius
TCTGGTGATTTGAGTAAATAGAATATAACTTTAAGAGTATAATCTAAGTATGCTTAATGAATAATAAGCATAGTTATGATTGGAGAATAGAGAAATACTCTTTATTGGTCTTCTTTAAATAAAGTTTTAAATATATTTTAATTGCTCACTGGGTAATTTCCTTTTAAAATTACTCACACTCTTTTGTTTTAAAAATTTCAGTATAGGTTCTTGATGTCTGCTGAGACAGTGTAAAGAGTTGGCAGTCTCGAGGGCCACGACAGATGAAAAGAAGATTGTAAAGATGAAGATATAATTGGGGATAGTATTATAGTGTAACCATCTAAAATGGTTTTTAAGCTGTGTATCTCATTATTGAAATATTGTTGTTAAGAGATCAATCATTATCATTTATTTCTTTAATTAAGTGTATTAATGGATAAGTTTGTGGTGAGAGTGTGACAAATATACTGTGCTCTTATAGTTCTAAAAAATATTTAGTTCTTCAAAATTATTCAATATATTATTGTAAATATAAATCTGTATTACAAATATATTTTTATTAAAAATACTTATTTTTCATTTTGATTTACACTTAAAATTATAAAATTCATTGTAAAAATATAAATATATTTATGCTAGTGTTAGTTTTATGATAAAAATAGTCATGTATATATATTGTTTAGAATGAATATGGATCGTTAGATTGAGTTTTAATGAGGTCATTGATCTAATGCTGGACTTGAGGGGAGCCACTCCCCTTGGTGTAGAGTAAATTTATTATTGAAAATTTTTTATTATTCATATAATTTTATTCGGGTTAAATTTAATTAAGTAAAATTTAATGAATTTTTACCAGAATTAAACAGAATTAATTAAAATTGGGATAAATACATATATGGTGTTTAAATTTTTTTCTTTTTCTATTTTGGTGTTTCAACAAATTTTTTTTACAATTAGAAATTTGAACTAGATAAAAATTTATAAAATGGTGTCTCTAGCAGGTTTTATATGTTAAAATATATATTTATCATATTTTAAGCAGTAAATTGACTTAAATACTCTTCTTTTATATTAAACTTTATTTTCTTTTTTATTCTAATAATTTATCAAACCAAACTAGAAAAATTGAATTTTATTATTTATTTATTTTATTAATTATAATGGTTGAATTTAATTTTTTATTCATGATTTTAGTCATTCTAAATTTTTATTCACTAAAAAAATTATTTTATTTTAATTATAAGAGATAAAATTTTGTTTATATTTTATTTCAGTTAAATTATATTTTTCTTTTCACTCTTTCAAATTTAATATTTATATTATTTTTTATTTTTTATAATAATATTTTATTTTTATTTTTTATTTTACTTTATTTTAATAATATTCAGTATATTTTTTCAAATGTAATATATATGAGTGAAAAAAATTAAATTAAAACAAGAAATTAAAATCTAAAATAAAAAAGACATTTAAGTCAATTTATTGTGCTTTAACCACTATAATATAATATTTAGGGGTGTTCATGCCCTCCGAAATAGCCGAACCGAAAACCGAATCGACCCTATTCAGTTCGGTTTGATTTACATTTTTAAGATTTTCTAATTTTTAGAACTGAACCGAATCAAAATTTGGTTCGGTTCGGTTTAATGTTAAAAAAAGTTATATTAACCGAAATAACTGATTTTTTATTTTTTATTTTAATTTTTCTAAATTTTTTGTTAAAAATATATACAAATTTAATATAAAAATAATCAATATTTCTAAAATTTTTGGTTCGGTTCGGTTTTTTACCCAAAAATTTTGGTTCGGTTCTGATTTCCTTAAATTAGGTTATTTCGGTTCGGTCAAAAAAGGTACAAAAACCGACCGAACCGACCGATGAACACCCCTAAATTAATATTCAGTATATTTAATCTTAAATGCCCTTTTTTTATATTAAATTTCAATTTCTTATTTTTCAATTTAATTTTTTTACTCATATATTAAATTTGAAAAAAAAATACTAAATATTATTAAAATAAAATTGAAATATTATCATAAAAAATTAAAATTAAAATATTAAACTTAAAAAGTGAAAAGAAAAATACAATTTAACTAAAATAAAAATAAATAAAATTTTATTTTTTATAATTAAAAATCAAAAAATATTTTTTTAGCGAATACAAATTTAGTATGACTAACATCATAAATAAAAAATTAAATTCAGCCACTATAATTAGTAAACTAAAAATAATAATAAAATTTAATTTTTCTAATTTTGTTTAATAAATAAAAAAATACTTTTTATTTTTGATAATTTTCTAAAAAAATTATTAGAATAAAAAAGAACATAAAGTTTAATCTAAAAGATGGTTATTTAAGTCAATTTACTGTTTAAAATAGGACACATAACCATTTTAACCTGTAAAACTTATTAGAAATATCATTTTACAAATTTTTAACAGGTTTAGACATCTAATTATAAAAAAGAAACTTGTTTAAATACTAAAATAACAAAAGTAAAAAAGTTCAAATATCATTTATGTATTTATCTTATTAAAATTTAATAAGTTTGAATATTAGTGA
Source organism: Macaranga tanarius (assembly GCA_949673435.1). Classification (NCBI taxonomy): domain Eukaryota; kingdom Viridiplantae; phylum Streptophyta; class Magnoliopsida; order Malpighiales; family Euphorbiaceae; genus Macaranga; species Macaranga tanarius. Next base: position 2,548 of record CATIWO010670809.1, read on the forward strand.
TTTAAAAAAAAATTAAATTGGTGGACCAAGTAAGACTTAATTTTGTGCTGGTAGCAGTTTTGCCAGAAATGGGGACACCAGCAATGACGCAAACAAGAATGCTACTAGCAGTTCTGCTATTAAATGTTAATTATATGGACAATGATAGTATGATACTTATCCACCGGATGTTAATTATATGGACAATGATAGTATGATACTTATCCACCGGATGGACAGCTACAGCGCTGTTCACCGGGTGGATAATTACTATTTGGTCCCGTATTTTATACGGGAGTTTTAAAATTTTAAGGGTAAAATTGTAATTTTGTATGATAAATTACATTTTAACACACAAAATATAGAGGCCAAACGGTAATTATTTCTTCGGGACGCACTGTTAGTGTCCACACGGAGGACACCAATCATTTCCGTAATTATATACTATATGAATATTATGTGCAAAGCTTGGTATATGTCAGTAAATAAAAAAACAAAAAAAAAAAAGAATGAGATTTATGTGAAATTGCACCTCTATACATTGTGATCACTTCTATTTACAGGTCTGCTTAAAATTTAGCGGTTGGCAAATCGCAACTTGTATTGAATTTTCTTACATGCAACAGTTCCCCTTTGTACGTAACTTGCTCTTTCTGCGAGTACATACCACATATGCACCATGCTGGCCGCTCCTCAGCATTCTTCCGAAGAATTGACAGCCGAAAAGAATACCACTCCTATATAGTACTATTTAATTTGACCTTTCAGTACTTCAACCTATTAGTTATATATTTTAATGCTATAAAAACATTAATTTGCACTTGAAATGTAAGTTTCTTGAATATATCATGATTAACATCTTTTTTGCGAAGAAAATTTCACTTTTACCCATTAGAATCCAATTATATATTTTTTGAAAATAATTTTTTTTCTAATAAAATATAGGTGGAGTTTACACTTCCGAAATGTATAGAATAGAGATTTCTTTTCGGTCAAATAACAAAGTGATCTTTGCTGGCAAAGAAACTTAACAACTCCAATGTTTAATTCATTCACTTTAGACCTACTTTTAAGTTTTAACATAGCACAGAAATTAATGTTTTCCTTAATTAATTTAACTACATGGCCATGATTATAACATTAACATCATTGGCTTAGTAGCTAAGGCTTTCACTGACAGTATAGAGGGTGAGTTTGGGTCCTGAACCCTCCCCTTTTCCTCCATAAAAAAAAAAAAAAAATTAGTTCAAGGCAGCTAATTAATTCTTTCTTTCAAATGATTTAATTAGTAAAAACTAAAAAGGCTCAAATTAAACCGTAACTTTTAAAGAATAGAAGACCCAAATCATTGTTCAATCAATACACACTCTTAAATCTTAATCCATTATTCAGAGAAAAAAACTTTTCTGCTCCAACATTTCATTGATTTGTAATTTCTTTTGAGTTTTTCCACAAAAAAAATACCCGAGTTTACCTCTATTTACATGTTAATTCTGATAATATTGTTGTATAATCGTTACTCAAAACCCAATAAGTTAAAAAAATAGGAGGTTATCAGTTCAAGATGATAACAGAACTAGAAATATGTTCCAACTTCTTTAACCTATTAAATTCAAGTTCATTTCACTGTGATCACTTGGATCAAAAAGAAAGAATAAAAAGAAAGTTTGCAGAGATAATATATAGTTGTGTATTTTGTAAATGAAAGATGATGTCTTTTTTTTTTTTTTTTTTAAACATGGAAAGCTGATGTCTTATTATTATGGAAAACAAGGTATATACACACACCCTAATACAAGAATTGAAATCCAGACAAATAACTATTAAGCTTATCCTAATCCTAACCAAATTATAACAAATAATGGACTCACACACATATACCAACACTAACTAGGCCCAACAATATCCTAATCCAGGCCCTAGGTCAAGGCCTTTTTCAAGTAATTTGGGCAAGTATAAATAACAATTAAGAAAATCTGGCAGTAATTATCCAAATGAAATGCCACATAATAATAGATAATTTATTAGTTTCTTTGATGAATGTTGGTATTTGAATGTATGTTCAAAGAGAAATTAATGGCTACAACACCTACAAACACCTTTTACAACACTATTTAAAAGATTAATTGAAGTTATTAAAAAAAAAAAGAAAAAAAATCACCCATAATCATCCACCGGTAGTTAATATATATTTATCACCATGAGTTTTTAAAAACACATGAAAAAAGTAGATATAATTCATAAATGAGTAAATACTTTTCAAAATAACTATCTAAAAAATACAATATAAAAGAGATGGCTAGCAAATAGTCCCTCAAAGACACATAAAATTTTCTCTTTTTAGTTTCTCTCTCATGGCAACCGTAATTTTTATTGCTTTTATATATAAAAAGTATATTTTATTAAAATGGTAGTCACCAAGTCAGATATATATAAATAAAAAACTTTTACCATCATTGAAATTAGTTGACATGAACTGTTATTGCTTAAATTGAGGTTTCGAATTTGAGTTCCAGGGAATGCAGTCACTTTAGTTATTGTGAGATTTTTGCTGTTCTTATGGTCCTACCTGGGTCGATTCCAAATTAGTCAGAGTTCTTGTGGCTGCCGGATACCAAAAGCATCATATGTAAAAAAAAAATCACAAACAAGTTTTGAGAGTCCGGTTCGATAACCATTTCAACAGGTGCTTACAAGCTTTATGATTTTTTTTGACATCAAGTTTTATGATTAAATAGTAAATAATTTTTTGTGAAGCTACATCAAGGCCCCTATATTGCATAATAGTAAATAATCTGTTTAAGTTTTAAATTGGGTGTAAAAAGACTCCTAATAGAAGTTTACTTTCTACTATTTTAATGAGTATGGGTTTTATGCCTTGTACGTAATACAACCCAAAATACCTACATAGAGAATACACAAAATTTTCTCTCTCTCTACACACCAAAAGTATTCTGTGTATTTTTTCTCCCATTCTTATTCATCAGAGTGATACTTAGATTGTGAAGACAATAGCATTTGCTCTAGTAGTCAATGATTCAATCAACATATTTACTACGATTTCCACTGTAGAAGAAAATAGTCAATAATCTATATTTTTTTGTGATTTATTATTCCTCACTCTTTTCCTTTCACATATATTTTGAACAAAAATGTGTGTTTTTTCTTTTCTCAAAGAGGAGCTATGTATTTTATTATCTTTTTAGCATTGGCAAGAGCGTTATATAGCCAGAGCTATATGTTATATTCAGGAGCTGAACTAGGATATTCAGTTAAGGGGGGGGCAAAAATTTTTGACTATCAAACTTATGGTTATCCATTCCGCCCCTGTTCATATATAGTTGAATACTTGAATTTATGTAGAAAATTCAAGAATTCTGACAATACAATAGAAAGTAAAAGAAAAAGGAAAAAGTCAAGATGAGATAAAAATAAAGAAGAAAAAAAAAATTAAGAAGAGGGTGGTAGGTGGTACAGAGACAGAGTTGAAAGATGAAGAATAAGAAGAAAAAGAAATTAAGGAGGTAGGTGGTGGCGTGGTGCAGAGACAACTAAGTTTTACTTTTAGCTTGAATTTTTTTTTTTACTTTTGGGTTTAGTTAATTAAGTCTTTTAAGTTTAAAGAGGCCCATCATATATATTAAACAAGTAAAAATACAAGGTTGTTGTAAACTAAAATCATGTCTTAAGGAAGTTAAAATAAAATAGTTGATGGATTTTGAGGGGCAATATATGAATACTAACTGATAATATATATATATATATATATATATATATATATTTCAAATTTTAGAGGGGAAATGGCCCCCTAACACTCTACCTAGTTCCGCCCCTGGTTATATTGTTACTTTTCCATGGAAGTAACCTTTTTTTTCCCCTATTGAAAAAAAAAAAAAAATCTCCCTAACTTTGGTATTGAAATGGTATTTAAAATTGGGAAAATCCTTGTGACTAGATTTTTTTGCAAAATATTTGGTTAGAAACATTATACGAGTAATATTATCCAACAATTTTTTGTTGCACTCAAAGTATAATCATATGAGTGATATATATTATAAATGTAATTGTTGTATATGTGCTATTAGGGGCCTTCTGTAATACCCTGAAAGTATAGATACCCATAGTTTTTTAACCATTGATTTAAATTATAAAATATAAACCATTGGATTGAAATGATAAAAACAACCTACAAACTGTAGAAAAAGTTAATCTACATGATATACGGACATTCACCATATAATCCCAATTAAAAAAATACTACAAAAAATATATTCACTACCTTCATTTTCATGGTTCACCACAAAATATTATAATGTATATCCTAAAAATATCGATTGTGATTGACAATAAAATGATATATGGTTGACCATAAAATAATTCATGTTAACCACACTGATATGAATTGACCACAAACTATCAAATAAAAATACAGGTTAACCTAATTATATTAACATATAAAAATTTCATTTCGTCTTCTATTTGAATCACACGAGAAACCAGAAAAATGCCATAATAACAAATGATTGAATTGAAATAATTGTAAATTTATAAATATTTAGTAGCTAACTTGAACTTTTGATGTTGAATATGAAATATTGAAAGGAATAGTTGAATTTGAGAGATGAATATAAGGAATAGAAAGTAGTAATTGAATTTGAGAAATAAAAATTGATAGAAATCTTTCAGTTTTTTTTTTTGTTTTACAGTTTCTATTTGATGAAATTTTTAATGGTTTTTTTTTTAAAGTTTGAAAAGTGTTAAAAAAAAACAGAATTAAAAACGTTTAGATTGTACGTTAAAAAAATTACCGGCTAACCTATTATAACAGGTAACTTTTTTTTTTATTATTTTTTTGTTTTTAAAGGTAGCAATACCTTCAAGGCATTGTAGAAAAATTCGTGCTATTATTAAATTTGTAATGTATAAATATATATATTTTTTATGAGTTAAATGTAAAATACTTATAATATGTATTTTAAATTTAACTGTCAAATATAATATGTATGAAATAGGTAAATTTTTTTATAAAATTTTTAATTTTAAATTGGGAAATTAAACAATTGGAGTATATAAAAAAAAAAGCAATTAAATTCCAACAACTAGAGAACTAAGCTTATTAACACGAGGTTAAAACTGAAATCGAATTCAAATAACTAGAGAACTAAGCTAATTAACACAAGAGGACAGCCTTTACTTTAATTTATAAATTTATTTATTTATTATACCATTATACTTGCTTGCAAGCATAGACACATGGCATAAGCATATTACATATTTAGCCATTAAATTTATTTATTGTACCATAATTATACTTGCAAGCATGCATACATGACAAAAACATTTTTTACATATGTAACCATTAAATTTGAGCGAGGTATTCTGCAGTCTTAGCTTCGACAGGATCAAGCACCGCAGGAGCAACAGAGGGATCTTTCAAAATGGTATTATAGGCTCTATTGTTTCTATGTAAATAAGCCTTCAGAAACGCCACAATAATCCCACCAACGCTTCTCCTCATTGGATCCTTGCTAGGCTCGTCAGTATTCTTGCACATGGACTTCGCCATAAAGCCCATAAGACCTGGTAAATCATCATTTAACACGTCCATATGCCCATAATCTGTAACTACAAAATGGCTAGCAGGTGCTCTGCTCTCGTTGTAAAACTCTGCATGGTTCACTTCATTCGGGGCGCAGGCAGGACAAAACAGCCGGCAAGTTGGCTGACTACCCAACCCAGTACCAATTACAGTAACCGGAATTGATAAATTAAAAGAATCAGAATCGTAAGTGAGAATTTTTGGATCAGTTCTGTGTTCTTTACTTGTTCCTGCTACTGGGTCTAGACCCACTAGAGCAGAGAAGGTTGTTGTTAGAGGAACTTCAGAGTATCCAAGTGGGATCGCAAATGCTGACTTTCCTCCTCTGCTATGGCCTGAAATAATAAGCTTCTTTAGGTCTGCTTTAACACTTCCATTTAGAACAGAGTTTAGACCAGAAGGTAACCAGTTTGCAACTTCTGTGGACAAGTCTACTTCTTTCTGTCCATCTATAGGCATTACCGGTATTGTACCAAATATTATTGTACAAGAATATACCTGTTGATCAAAGAGTAGGACCAATCAAGCGAAATTGCTAGTGCTAGTATATAACATGATTTAGAAAAACCAAAAAAAAAAAATCATCTGGATTATTGAAGAAGTACCTGAGGAGCAACAACGATGTATCCGTGAGAAGCTATATGCTCAAAGAGGTCACTGTAGAAGGAGTTTTCCAGGCAGGTGCCATGAAGGAACAGAAGGACAGCGTATTTGCCAGCTACAGTTGGCCTAGTGATTAACAAGGGTTTAGGGGGTGAACTTGAAGCAAGTTCTGATTCCTTCACGTTGTCAGATGTTGTGGGAAAAAATCCTCGTTCGAAAACATCAAGTGTTGATTGAAAATGCTTATAATTATTAGTTTCCAGGAATGTTGGCGAAACAGGCTTAGCTTCCAACAAGGATGCCAGCAGAATTGCCAACAGTGTTATTAACAGTTTTGCCATACTTGTTATATAGTTGACAGCTAGTTAATGTAGTATTTCAGAATGAGAACGATGAAAACTGTAACAAGTTTCTTCTCAATTTATAGTAGAGGTTCGGGTACGACATGTGGCTGTTATTTATTTTCTTAGCTATCTTCTAGCAAACTGCACAGTTGGCAATTAGCAAGTCATCAACAACATTTTGGACAGTCTTTCAATTCCAGTAATGTAAACCTTCAGTTCTATTGGAAAAATAAATTTAATCAATAAAACTAATTATAACCTACTCCAAAAGAAGTTTAATTATATATGTAATAAATAAGTTTTTTTTTTTTTTTTTGAACTGCATACAATTGATAAAGAAGTGGTTGATAATTTTTTTGAGCATTTTAAGCAATCATTTACTTTTTATTCTAGCTCTAATTATGTATTTTCTATGTTTTAGAAGAATTTTTTTTTTTTGCCATTTTATAGTGAAAAATAAAATTTACTCCTTTTTGTTTCGTGAGCATTGTATAATTGAGCAATCATCTATTTTTGATTCTTCAATTACGTTTTCTTCTGTTTTAAAAGCACTTTTTTTTTTGTTTCACATAAAAAAATATTTTTTTTTCATATTTTTATTGCAAAATAAATCGCAATTTCAAAATTATTTATCAATTAATTTGTAATATTTTTTTTAATTTAAACCACTTGTATTCAGAGCTTATTAGTAAATTCATTGAACTGGAATATGACCATAAGGGCGGTAAAATTCTATCAATAATTAATTTGTAGTGATTTTAAATGTAGAAAAATTAGCACACTAAATATTAGAATTGGAGATTTTTATCAAATATTTTATATTTGACCAATAAAAGTAAAATATATAATATATATTACAAATTTAATAATTAAATATAATATATTTAAAGTAGAAAATTTATAAAGGCAACTGTAAAAGTAGGTCATTTATAAAGGCAACTAGATAGTTTTTTTTTTTAATCAGTAGACGAGACGGTCAAATCCTCTAAAGGAATTCTGGGAAAGCGGGGGGAGGGGAGTTCGAACCCCGCTTTCTACTTCGATGTCCACTGCCTTTAGCCAACAGGCTAACTAGGCGAGACAACTAGATAGTTCTCATGTATGGAAAACATCATATCACATACTGTAAATACATTAAGTTTTTTTAATTAATAAAAATGTCAAATGATCTAAATATTATGGAACGGTATAACAAGGAGACAACCTTTCTCTTTAACGATGATATAATTTGAACTTTACATAATTTAAAAATAGTTATTACTTAATTATTCTCTCATTGGTGTAAATATAATAAGTTTAATATAAATTATCATATATATTTTAATAATAAATTATCATATATATTTTAATAATAAATTATCATATTGTAGTAAAAAAGCCACAGGGCAAAAAAAATTATGATAGACAAGTATAATTAACTTCAATCATCATAGCTCTTTGACGGTGCCTTCCATGCACTGGCAAGATTTAATGCAAGCATTTCCCTTCAAATTTTCAGCAAAGAGAAATACTGACATTTATAACTGGAGAAATAATTCATGTCACGCAAGTGTTTCTAAGTTCGTTGATTGAAATGTAAAATTATTAAAATAACTTTCATAATTATATTATTTTTATATAAATATTAAAAAATAAAATAAAATTTTGATAAATTTTTTTATCTTTTTCTACCGATGACCATTAGGGTCGTTATAACTATTTATCTTTATAAAAAAAAAAAAAAATGGAGCTTGCTAAAATAAACACTTGTCCAAGTTTCTAACATGTATATACTTTTCACCTACAGCCTGTCATCAATTTAATTGGGACCTTAATTAGAACATGTGAAAAAGCCAAAAGAAAAGCAAACATATTGATGATTGATGATTGATGATTGTTGATGATTGGTAATTGCTTATGCGAGTGAACAAATTACAGCTTGTTGAATTAATTATTGTTATTATTATTTAATCAAAAATAAAATTTCATCAATAAGCAAATAATTCAAGATAAAATATCCAAAAAAATTCAATTAATTAGTACAAAAATTTTCATATCAATAAGTTCATTTTTTCTTTTTTTAATGTTGATAATATAAAGAATGTTTACATTTTATTTAAGTTTCAAAAAGAAGGGAGGACTTGTCACATTTCTATCCCTGAATAAATTATTGTGGGGAAAAGTTTCAGGACATTAATTGTTGTTTGCAAATTATTTGAAAGTTTGAATACATTCAAGATTTTTTTATAGCATTAAAAAATCATGGATTTAATGTCTAAATTCTCCTCCTAAATTCAAAAAAAAAAAATATATATATAATTGGTTTCTTGTTGATTTGTACGTATCATTTTAAAGACTCTCATGTTCGAGACCCACCCTCACCCGTGGGAACTTTATCCCCTCATTTGTGAGGGATATATCTTCGGACCTTTTTCGTGTAAGGTTAATATCGGATAACACTTTTTTTGTATGGAGTTTAACACCGGATATCCGCGGTAGTAGAGCGGAGTTTAATTCCCTTCCTCTTCAGCTCTCTCAGGAGTCGTCGAAGCTTAGAACCGAGTCGCACTCGAGGCGATATTGATCAAAAAAAAAAAAAAATTAAAGACTGCTTTTATTCACGCGATTAAATTATATGTAGGCAATGAAAAGTGAAGGCGCAGCATGCATGTGTATCCTGAGGCCAATTTTTGCAGCTGATTTCATGCCTTTAATTGCTGACACCTATCCTCTGGCTGATCATTTCATCGTCTTCAGCAGCACACCCCCGCTTGGTGGTTTCTATCCATTTTTCAAGAATTTTAACAACTTTATCTCTTTTTTGCAATAACTTAGCTGGTCCCTCGTCTATCAACCTAATATTTAATATAGACCCCACTAAATTGTTTTTTTTTTTTTTTTGAAGAAGACCCCACTAAATTGTTTCTGATTAAAGATATACATACTCTGTATGCCACATTAATGTTTTTCATTTAAGTTTGAATTGTAAAAGATGTGAAAATTTGAAAGTTGGAGTATATTTTCCAAAACTAAAAGAATTAATAAAAATTATCAGCCGCCACAAATATTTGAATTTTTAATAAGTTTTGATTAAATGAATTTTACATCTTATGCTAAATTAGTTATAATGTGATTTTTATTGTTTGAACGTTAATCTTATTTATTTACCAAAACATTGCCTATACTTTGGTAATTATTATATTAAATTTATTTTGCAGTAAGAAGTGATGGATATATACATTTTTTTTTTAGGTGTCAAAATCAAAACTTATAAAAGTTTAAAGAGGGCAAAAAACTAAAAAAATAAAAACAACAATCAAAAAATAGCTTCCGGGGTACACTCCACTATAAAAATCACTCTTAAAATTATATGTGAGCTAGATTTAATCTAAGATGAAGCTGCAATATTTTCTATTGATATTTTACTTAATTTGTTAAAGATAAAGAGAAACAAAATTATGTACACATATTATTCATCTTTTCCTCAATTTCAGATCGTGCTCAACAATTTTACAATTTTGAGCAAATTGACGAACAATATTCATTATTTCACTATCATTGATGCAATTCAGATCGATTAAAAATTTTTAATCGTAATATTTTTTCCAACTCATTTTACACGAGCTTGCTTGCCCCACTTTAACTTTTTGTGTGTGTGTACATAAAGCCACAAAATGATGATATTTACCTTGCTATCATTACTCACAAAACTTCAAACAAAGATCATTCACAAGATGACGATGATAATAATATGTGTGGCACATATATATTATAATGTCAAAAAAAATGGGCCTCCATTGTTTTGTTGTCCTTCAATGCATTAGTTAACATTTAGCAAGGGACCTACGTAATTATTCCTACAACAAGAAAATGGAAGTATGGCTTGATCCAGTGGTAACAAGAATCTTATATGTTTTAGATAATTGTAATTAATTATTTATTAACTGAATTATATATTTTAAAATACTTTATTTTAAAATATTGGGAAATTTTAACTTTCAT
>CATIWO010670970.1:0-12994 GCA_949673435.1 Macaranga tanarius
CATATATTATATGTCCAAGAAATGCAATCTTATCCAACCAAAATTCACATTTGCTAAACTTCGCGTAAAGCTGTTTAACTCTCAAAATTTCTAATATCCTCCTTAAGTGTTCTTCATATTCTTCTTTTGACTTTGAGTATACCAGTATGTCATCAATGAACACGATCATGAATTTGTTTAGGTATGGCTTGAATATATGATTAATCAAATCCATAAATGTAACTGGTGTATTTGTGAGTCCGAACAGCATAACAAGAAATTCGTAGTGTCCATACCTCATTTTGAATGCAGTTTTGGATACGTCGGATTCCTTGATCCTCAACTGGTGATAACTAGAGCATAAATCGATCTTCGAGAATACTTTCGCTCCTTATAGTTGATCAAATAAATCCTCTATCCTTGGCAAAGGATATTTTTTTCGAATTGTGACCTTAGTTAGCTATTTATAATCTATATATAGCCGAAGAGATGTATCCTTCTTTTTAACGAACAATACGGGTGCTCCCCACGGTGAAAAGCTTGGTCGGATAAATCCCTTATCCAACAGCTCCTGTAATTGCATCTTCAGTTCTTTCAATTCCGTTGGAGCCATCCTATACAGTGATTGCGATATAGGAGCTGTTCCAAGTATGAGTTCAACTCCCCAAGGTATGAGTTCAATTGCATCTCTCTCTCTAGTGGTAATCCTGGCAAATCTTCGGGAAACATATCCTCAAACTCGTTCACTATTGGTAGTTCTTTTCGTTTCGCACCTTCTTTCCAATCTTCAATCACTGAGGCTAGATAGGCTTTATATCCCTTCTTAAGATATTTCTCAATCTTCATCATTGAAATTATCTTAATAGGAGTCTTCCTATCTCCTCCGATAAATACTATCTTCTTTCTACCTTCTCCTTCCATTTCTACTTTCCTTTCAAAGTAATTTATATTAGCTCGGTAATGGCTCAACCAATCCATTCCGAGTATAGCATCAAATTCATCAAGATGTAGGGGTATGAAATCCCATTTTATTTTACCCCCATCAATTTCTACCAAAATATTCCTACACACTTTCTTGTATACTACACACATACCTATGGGCATGCTTACTATCAGAGGTTCATTTAAATAATCCATTTTAAGTCTATCACGTATCACAAAAGTTGACGATAAGAACGGAATGTAGCGCCAGGGTTAATAAGTATGTGTGCTAACTTACCATTGATATACGCCTTGCCTGCTATTACATTTGGAGATTTCTCTACTTCCCTTTCCATAACAGTATAAACCCTTACTTGTTGCACACCTTTAACTGTGGTACTCATCTCTCCCGGTTGATTCTGATGAGGTTCCTTTACTTTTATTCTCTCTTTGATCGTATTTATAGGTCTCCCTACCCTTGTTGCTCTTCCACCTCGCTCACTTCGAGGAGCATAAAATGCTTGTACTGAAGGCTCTTCAAGTGATGCTTTCGTACAGTTTCTGGCGTAATATCCGATCCCATTACACTAAAAACATCTAACTTCCAACAGACTACACCTTTTTAAATGGTTCTTTTTACATACATTACACCATGGCAATGCGTCTTTCCCTTGTGCACTATATCCAACACCAATTTTTCTTGATGGTCCCGCCGGTTGTCTAACCAAAGTTTGACTTCCTTGGGGCCTATTTCCACCTCCCATCCTCATATTACTTCTGGAATAAGGAAAGAATCTTGACGTCGATCCTCATTCCTTCTACACAGTTGTCGCAATGATTCAGGTTGCTGATTTCATTGCATTTGAGTTGAAGCTTCAAGTTCTTTATCTAGCTTTTCCTGTTCCATAGCTTTCTTGACCCAGCCTCGAAAAGTAGTTCCAGCGTACAAGTTCAACTTTCCTCGCAAGGATATATGCAAACCCTCATGAACCTTCTCGCTATTTTTCTCTTCGGTGGGATAAATATCTTTGGCATACTTATACCAGTCTTTAAATTTATCCACGTACTCTCTCACCGTCATCAATCCTTATGTCAGATTGATAAATGTAGCCAACTTCTCTTTTCGATAATTTTCAGTCAGATATTCCTTGCGGAACTCTTCTTGAAATATCTGCCAATTCAGAGCTTCTCCATAGAGATTTTGAATTTGAGTCAGCCAATCGTTAGCTCTATCGAACATCAACCCGTAAACATTGCCCATCTTTTCTTTATTAGTCAATTGCAGAGTCAAAAAAGCTTTTTCCGCGGTCTTAATCCATTTGTCAGCCTATTTCAAATCTAATGTGTTGTAGAAATCATATGCTCCACATTTCTTTGCATGTTCAATTATGTCTCCAGGCCTCTTATATTTTTCTCTGTCTTTTTCTACCATTGTCGTAGCCATCATTCGTGCCAGTTCTGCAGCATTTATATACATCATTGGTGGCACTACGTTAACTTCATTTTCATGCACCGGTGGTGGTTGTGGTCCATTTCGTGCTCACCTTGGTATGTTAAAATTCAATATCGTCGTTCTTGACATCGAACTACCTTATTCACTTACTGCATCTCGTACACATCCATCACTCCTTTTGTTACTTATGGAGGCTTCTAATGGGGTTCTATTTTGAGGTATATTTTCACCTCTATTCGTACTTTCTACCCTTTCCACTATACCCATTCTATCTGCCTGGGCACCTTGGCCTCTATTCGGCCTCTCGGTCTACCTCTAGGTCTACCTTGAGCACCTAAACCACCTCCCCTAGTTCTTGCTATAATTTATCTTCCTGCAATTTAAAATTGATACATTTAGTATTCTCAAATCGCTACATACCATGTCATCAAACATCACTATTCAATCATCACATATATTTCTTCTAAATCTCAAATTTCATAGCCTAAGCTTTAAAAGTCATTAAAAATGTCATTTCCACAATCTAAGTTTCGAAATAAATAATATTCTTAGTTTTATAATCTAAACTTTCAAAACCTAGGCTCTGATACCAAAAATTATAAAACCCTTCCCCACTAGCACCCACGTAAGACAGAATCTTAACCTGGACTATCCGTCATGGAGTGACAACGTGGAAAGGTACCACTTCTAATAAGAACCTAAGAAAACTATCCAGATGGACTGGTTTAATAAACAGGGTTAATAACTTATATATCGCTTAAATCATAACTTATTAATATATATACTAAGGTTGATTGTTTAATAAGTATATAAAATATTGTATGGTTAATGTTGTCCAAACAACATAAGAATAGATAATGAGTTTAAACATATACCATCTCAACAACAAACACTGATATATGAAAAAGATAATATATATACATATACAAGAAAATATACAGAGCTATTGTTCAGCGGTGATGGGAGAAGGCTAAAGAAGGAGGGCTACAAAATATATATACAATAAATATATCAAAATAGACTAAGCCCTACCAAATTCCTAGAAAAAGGTAGACTGACTACCTAAGGATGTGCTACCCACATATTTACCCAAAAACAGTAGCAACTATCCTAAAAATCAACCCTCTACCTGTAAAAAGTGGCATAACTTCAGCAGCATCAACGAGGACTAAGTCCAGGTCAGAGTGACCCGGACCCCAACCTGTGTCTCAAAGGTAACGGAAATAACTGTCAGATAATCTTCCAAAAAGTCACTAGTTGTCGTACTAGTGCGGTACTCAGTGGCTATAGGATCAACAGAAATATGGAAGGATAACTTGGCATCGGAATTATGACGGATGAAATACATAATCTCTGTCTCCTCAGCTAGGACATTTAGGGTTTGTACTATCTATATGATCGCTATTATTACTCTACTTGTATGTACAATGACTAGGCTGAAAACAAAATATTTTTACAAATGAGAGTGGTGAGTATTTATACGAGAAACACTCAGTGAATGAACTAAATTAAACACTCTTGGCAATTTTAAATAATAACTTTTCAACAGAAAATAAAAGTAATATGAAATCCATAATCACTAGTTAAACACAAATATTCAAATCGCATGAGTTAAATCACATTTGATTTCTTTAAATAATATAATCAAATCACAACTATCACTTTATAATATATAACCAGATTGCTGTTAATGTGGTGGGTACCAATCAACACATTGAAGGTTCAGGTCAAGTATGCATACTGAATTAATAATCATATAACAGCCAACCAGGCTTATCACTGTATCTCGGATATAGGAAATATCATGAGTTGCTATGTTCCGGACACAGTCTTATGTCTCATGGAACCCTGTCGTACCCCGGGCACAGTCTTACTGTAATCCCTTAATAATCAAATACTCAAAATCTTTCAAATATCATATTTCTCAAATTAATCTTGGTCACGGTCAAGCAAAACACTATAGACATATTTCAATATTCAAAACTCATCCCATAACACGTTTTCATTCAAAATCGACCGTAAAATTGTTTAAAATTTCATAGGAGTGTCACCTGTGTAACACAAAGGCGACGCCTTAGATACAGGGGCGTCACAACTGGGCTTTATTTGGGCTAGGGAGCCGCCTTTTTGGTTCAAAAGGTGTCGCCTCTTTCCAGCAAAGGCATCGTCTTTGTACTCTAGAGCCGTCGCCTCTAGGGCCTCAATGGGCTGAGGCGTCGCCCATACACAATGGCGTCACCTTCTCAATTCAAATTAACGTTCATATTTTCAAATTTTTCAAAACTAACCATAATCAAATTCAATTTAATCAGCTAAATAATTATTCAGATCAATAAATTACTTATAGAAAACTATAGGGTTTTTAAGAGAAGAGTTCACTCACCAACAACGTTGGTTCCTTCCCATCACTCCTAGCTCCTGCGCGACTCTCGGACCAATAGATGAAACTTTGCTCGATTTCCTTCTTTTCCTCTGCTCCTACTTTGCTTATGTTTCTTTGAGTTTTGGCACCAAACATGGTGCCAAAACCATTTTTTTCATCTGTTGGCCAGAATGGGCATGGTGACTCATGCCTCACCTCCCCCACGCAGCCAACACGTCCAATGTAATCGTTTCTCATAAATTACAACTAAATCCTTGAACTTAATTGTTTCTAACTAAGTCCTTCAAATCAAACTTATGTTCTATACAATTTAGTTCTAATAAAATATAATACTAAATTTTCGGGCACGGATCCGACATACTCTTTAACTTTAATTTATTTAAATCATTGCAAAATTTACATTAATTATTAAAAATAGCAAATCTTTTATTTTCTATGAAGAGTTTTTTTTCAATATCATATGCACATAACTTTATTTTTTTTATTTTTTATCATCATTTAAAAAATAATATAAAAAATTAATTATGTAATTAAAAATATCAATTATAAAAATTCAACAATAATTTATCATATAAAAATAACATTTATGAATAGAACTAAAATTAATTGTATGTAATTTAGAATAATTATGTCTCAACACATACTCTATTTAAATTAAATTACAAAAAAATATATTTGATAAAATAAACATATGGCATTTACTTTTCTATTATTGATATATTATAACACTTGTCATTCAAATTAAAATTACAACACTTTTTATATGTTGAATTTTTTGTTACATTGTTATAATAATATTTTTAATCATGTAATTTGATTGTTATATTATTTTCTAAAAAATTATGACAACAAAAATAAAAATAAAAATAAAATAACGAACATGTGGTATTAAACAAACTATTCTTAAAAAGTAAAAAAGATTAATTTTCTTATAATCGATACAAGTTTTACAATAATTTTAAAAAAAAATTTAGAGGAATAATTTAGATACGTAAATAATGCTTAAAAAAATACTTAATTATGCTAAATTTTTTAATGCAAAAAAAAAAAAAAAGCTCGAGCACAAATAAGTTTATAATATTAAATATCAAATAATGAATTTGGATTTAAAAAAATAAAAACAAGCTAGTTTAGGAATGGTAATTAATGAAATAAATAAACATTCTAAACAAAGGATAATTATGTAAATTATAACTCTAAAAAAATAAATAAGAAGTGCAAAAATAAATGGGTGGAGTGCAAAAATCTCCACCCAAAATAGAAATGATATACTTACACTATTGTTCTTAATTTGCTTGGATCTATTTCCACTAGATTCTTCTACACTTGCCTTATATTGATCAAATTCTTCTTTTAATTAACATCAACATATGATAGTTAAGTAGAAGAAAAAAAACAAGTAGATTTGTAAATAATTAACACATATCTATTTCTCTCTAAAAAAAATGTCAATGTCAAGAACTCAATGATAATAAGGATAGCTTTGAAAGTCCCTCACAAGTAATGTAAGTGGCAAAAGGTGTGAACATCTGGTTGGTAAGACCAAGAATTGATCTTTGGTCTTCCCCTTGTGGTATTGAGAATTAATCACTTCAATTGAATACTGTCGAATGAAAAAAAAAGAATAGATTTGAAATTATAATGAGTGACGTGTGCATGATCAAATGCATTAGTACTATAAACACATGATACTACTCAAGTAAAGGGTATGAACTCATGAGGATTATAAAAGTGGTTAGGTTGCATTCATAACTGAATGATAAGGGAGAAGAAAGGAATCTTTTTTTTTTTTATCAAGATAAATTATAGCATTCATTTCAAGAGGAACCATGAGTAGGTTAAACCTAGTACAAAATCCTCACAACCCGACCCGATACAAAGAGACAAAAAAATACCGACTAAACTATTACCAACTTAGGGATCCTATGAGGACCACTTTAAGTCTAACATAGCAGACTAATGATGGTAAATGATTTACAACATAAACTAGAAAGAAAACTAAGCAAAAACCAACAAAAACAATAAAAAAACAAACAAAACAAACAAAAAAATAATAGGAAAAAGCCAAAGAAAACTACTGTCCATCCGGATCCTACCTTCTACATGAGCTCGGGTCTGCCTGTCTTCATTAAGAGGAAGAAGGCTCCATAGCTGAGTGGGGTGACGGAAGAGCAGAGGATGGCCCGGTCAAGTACCAAAAAAATCGGATGTTGGCGACGGAAGAGAAGACGATGCAGCCAGATAAAGCCAAGCCGACGTTTGCCTTGCCTTTGGATGGGATCTATTGAAGACAACAACCCTAAAGGAAAAACAAACACAAGAAAAGAAAACACAAAAATACACCAAAATACAAGAAAAGAATAAGAGTGGGGTGATTTTTTGTCCAAGAAGGACCAAAAACCACCCACAACCGGAACAAACAAGAAGATGGAAGAAGATGAACAGTGACAGTTGAGAGAAAATATCAAAAGCTATCAGAAATATCAAAAGCTATTAGAAAGGAATCCTATTGAACCTTTTAAATAAATCATAATGAATAATGCAAAAGCATAAATTAAGGTTAACATGATTAGTAGAGTAGAAAAAGAGAAAGTAAGGAGGAGGACAGTTCCTTAGAAGAAAAGGATTAAGACTTCTTGTTCTTTTCCAAATTTAATTAACACGTAATTCCTTCAAAAATAAAATAAATATTCAAAATAAAATATAGAAATTCAGTAAAAAAGAAATCTCATAATACAAAAAAAGAGCATACTTTAAAATGGCTATTCTGATTGTTTCATAATGAGTATGTCTTTTAAAAAATATATTAACTTTTTTAAAACAGGAGACTTTTAAGCACGAAAATTTTCGGTGCGAGATGATAGTGATAAAGTGATAAGTTTTATCATATTGATATAAAAAATTTTTAAAAAAAAAACTGTAAACAACATTTTGTTTAGGAAAATGCTACTTATATTGTGTACAAAATTTATTCAACTTCAACTACTTAACCAAATAATACAGTTAAAAAGAAGACTTCTATTAATACTTAACTATTGCTACATCTTTCATAATAATATTTTTCAAATAAAAAAAAATATTCAAGTTAAAGTAATTTTCTTTAAAAATTTTAACATGATCAAATAAACTTTAATTATATATATATAATGTTGAGCCTTAAAATTATTAAGTTCGAAATTTGACAAGTGTTCCTCTCCATAATTCAACATTCCTTCTTAAAAGCTTATGTATTGGATTATTAAAAATTCTATTTTTTAAAAAAAATTAAAAATGAAAAAAATTTCAATAATTATTTAGTATTATTTTTTAATTAAAATACTATTATATATATATATATCTAATACCAATCTAATAATACTTAAACTCTATATGTATTTATATTTTATGTATTTTTTTTACCTTAAATCACTCAATTTTTTAAAAATTATTAAAAATTCTAATATATATATATATATATATTTAAACGATGAGCCTTAAAGTTATTCAGGCTGAATTCTGACGAGTATACCTCCTCACAATTTAATATTTACATCTAAATGCTTAAATGTTTAATTCTAAAAATTTACTATATTAGAAAAATATATAAAAAAATTAACCACATTAAAATAGATTCCTTTTAACGTATAAACTCCTTTTAAGTACTCATACACTCTCCGGTATCAACCACTATATCTATAAGTACAAATCTATTTCACTGGATTAGAGGTGCCGAAGCTCCACACCCAAAAAAATTCCCATACTCCAAAATTTATTCTTTTACCGTTTTTTCAGTGAAATTCCCATGCTTCAGGTATCCATTCTTTTTTTTGTTGGATAATTTTTTTTTTTTTTTGTCAATTTTGTTTGTTTTTGTCATAAATGATTGCAACTGTTTTATGTGTATTTGTTTTTGCTTTTAGAGTTTTGTCATTTCGGTTTTTCATTGCAATCAAAACCTAATTCTCAATGTGAGTTTCTTTTCAATTTTCTTCTTATTCCAATTTTTGGGCATGTCTTAAAGTAGTTGCTTTCTTTCAAATATATATTTGAATTAATGTTTGATAGTGAAAAATAATAGTAGAAGTTGTTTGTAAAGGATAATTTTATTCACTAATTTAGTTATGTATTTATACAAACTAAGCTGATATACAATAGGAATAAAATACATGTACTATAGATTAATTAGTATACAAAATAGGAGTTGACGGAATCCCTTGATTTGTGACTATAATATAGGGAGTTTCCTTAATTATTGCTATTATGCCCCCGTAAGATAGAGTGTCCATCAAGGATGCCTATCTTGGAGCGATGGATATGGAACTGCCGATGAGGAAGAGGCTTGGTTAATGAGTCGGCTAGTTAATCAGTAGAATGAACATGGGTGACACGTAACTGCTGATTAGTAACTTGTTCACGAATAAAGAAAAATCAATGGCCACGTGCTTCATGCGACTATGAAAAATAGGATTGGCAGAAACATAAGTAGCCCAAACATTATCACAGTAGATAACCGAAGGATGATGGAAGGAAATACCAAGTTTAGTCAAAAGTTAACGAATCTAATTGAGTTTAGCATCTGTGGCAGCAATTGCACGATATTCAACTTTAGTTGTTGACCGAGCAACTGTACGTTATTTCTTTGAGCACCAACTAATAGGAGTTGCACCAAGAAAGACAATGTAAGCTGTAGCGGAATGTCTATCATTGGGATCACCAGCCAATCAGTATCAGCAAGGGCATGAAGATAAAGAGGAGATTTACTACGAATAAGAAGTCTATGATCAAGAGTTCCCTTGAGATATCAAAGAACCCTTTTAACAGCATTCCAATGCATTGTGGTGGGATGATGCATGAACTGAGAAAGTTTATTGACTTCGAATTTGTGTTTCAGTAAATATAACCAAGAATATTTTGTAAAGTAATCTACAAAAATGACATAATAGCGATAATTGTTAAAAGAAAAGATATGTGCAAGACCCTAAACATCAACAAATAATATTTCTAAAGGTTTATTGCAAACAACCGTTGAGACACCAAATGGTAATTTGTGGCTTTTATTACATAAGCATGCATCATAATGAAAAAACTTAGAATCAGATTGAGAAATAGAAATATCTTGAGAAGAGAGAGTTTTGTGAAGAACTTGAGTGGATGGGTGGCCAAGTCTGTAGTACCACTATGATAGGGAAGCTGTGGGATTTTAATTAGTGATGTTCAAGTATGCTGCTGGTTTAATATTGTTGGACGATGGTGAGAATGGCCAAATATAGAGATTCCCTTCATTTTGACCGTAGACCAAGGATGCCCCCATGTCCAAATCCTTCACAAGAAAGAAATCAGGAAAGAATTCAATGGAGGTATTATTGTGAGAGCAAAATTTAGAAATAGAAATTAAATTTTATGCAATATGATCAGTACATAAAACATTATTGAGATTAAAAGTTGTAGTATGTGTAGTGATAGTAGTAGATCCAATATGAGAAATAGGAATAGTTTTACCATCTCCAACCATAATGTCCTCTGTACAACCATATTCTGAGTGAGGAGAAAGGTTTTGCAGATCAGATGTTATGTGATGGGATGCTCTAGAGTCTAGTATCCAATTATTATGATTAGTGGTGTGTTCAGTCTGCATGTGATTTGCTTGAGGCCAATTTTGGTTTCTTGGAACTGAATATGTATGATATATATGAGCTGAGTGACCTAGTTTGTCATAAAATTGACATATAATTTTCAGTGCACCACTGGTGGGAGAAGAGCGCCACTGATTATTGTTAGGTCTGTAATAGCCATGACCTCCAGTTGAGTTTGGGAGATAGTTATAGTAGTTGGGCTGCTGGGTGCCACGACCTCCACTTGAACCTGAAGAAGAGTTGGTATGGTAATTGGTCTGTTGGGTGGCTCCAATATTACTTGAGGAGTTGTTTTGGTATCCACGTCCTCTCCCTTTTATTTTTTGATTAAGTTGTGCTGTTATAGGAGCTCCTCTACTTTTTGCTTCATTACGATTAAGGAATGCTTCATGATCTAAAAGTTTATCATAGATATCTTGAAAAGAGATTGATGTGTCTCGAGCACGGATGGCAGAGGCAAGTGATGTGTAGGATGAATCAAGTCCATTAAGGACATGAATGACTATGGCACCATCATCTATGGAGTGCCTAATGAGTTCAAGGTCATCAATGATAGTTTTTATTTCCTGCATGTATTCAACAATCGTCTTACCTTCTAATTTGACATTAGTGAGGCGATCGAGAAGTGCTAATTTTCTGGTATTATATCGATTAGTATAGGCAGTTTTCAACTTGTCCCATGCTTTAGCAAAGGTTTTAGAATGACATATGATTGATTGTGCAACTCCCATGTATGAAACTTGAATGGCATGGAGAATGAGTCTGTCTTGTCGAAGCCAAGTTAGGTGATTTGGATCTGTCATCATTCATTTTGTTGATGTATCTTCAACACTTGTTGGTGGACATGGATTAGAACCATCAAGGTAACCCATTAATCCATAACCGAATAAAAGATTCTTAAATTGTGATTTCCAGACTGCATAATTCCCTCCTTTTGTCAGTTTGATAGGAATTTGAGTTGAGTTAATGGCTATAATGGATGTATTTCCATTGGTTGGTATTATTCCTAGCAGTGTAATTTGAGGAGAGGAAGGAGAGGGAGTCTTTGAATTATTATTGGTTGAGCTTTTAAAGGTCATGATTTTTTAGTAGAATTATTGAAAGAAGTTGAGATGTTAGATGTTTGACAGAAGAGATTGAATTTAGGATCACAAGCTATTTTTTTTTCTTCATCTTGGTGGCTTTGATACAATGAAAAATAACAGTAGAAGTTGTTTGTAAAGGATGATTTTATTCACTGATTTAATTATGTATTTATACAAACTAAGCTGATATACAATAGGAATAAAATACCTAAGCTGATATAAAATAGGAATAAAATACATGTACTATTGATTAATTAGTATACAAAATAGGAGTTGACTGAATCCCTGGATTTGTGACTATAATATAGGAAGTTTCCTTAATTATTGCTATTAGATAGGTGGGGGCTCAAGATTTTTGGTTACCAGATGCTTATCAGAGCAGTAATGTGCATAAGTTTCTTAAGTGCTACCATTTGCCAAAAAATGGTTTTGAATGCTATTATAATCTTGGTTCTTTAGAGAAATCAATATTTTACAGTGCTTTTGTTGGTTGCCTTACGGTTAAAGATTATGGTTTTTTTATATGTTACTTTAGAGGTGTCACGATCCAAAATGGACACATAACCGACACGTGAGATATAAAAGACTAAACCTCCACATCTAACGTAAGCCTAAAATAATAATTGAAACCACATCACATAATAATAAAATCACAATATGCCAAAATATAAACAATATATCAATTTAAAACCATTATCCATAAAATATCATAAAAATCAACATACATGATAAATACATCACAACCACTAGGACCTGCATTATTGCAGAACCTAGATTACCTATATGTCCAAAATGTAATAAAAATTTACATTGACTGCCTGAGGAGAAGAAAAGGCACAGTCCTAAATGATCAAGGCTGAGAAGGAGGTTGCTGACTTGAAAAATAATTGAGGAGAGTCAGACCACACTGAGTAAGTTAAATATCAAACATAAGTTACCAATAGTAAATCAACTAACTTAAATAAATATTTGTAAATCATACATATGCAATGCAATGCTCAACATATGTGAATCAAAGATATCAATCAATAATTGTGGAGAGGAATAACTATAGAACCAAAAACATAATAGTAATAATAATAATAATAATAATAATAATAATAATAATATATACTCTACACCTCGAAGGCTGCGGGCACAGCTCACCAACGGACCAGCCTATCCCTAATAAATATCTTAAGCCATAAGACTCTCTTATACTAATAATGACTGCGGGCGCATCTCACCTAACGGACCAGTCATGACCGCGGGTGCATCTCACCAACGGACCGGTCATATTTAATCGTCCAAATATCAATAAACAGGTCCATGACCACAGAAAATATCTCATCCTGATCCGCACGACCGTGAATCTCATAATAATATCATATATCATATCTATATATATATATATATATATATATATATATATATATATATATATACCCTGATGAATACCCATCAGGTGACAGGTTCTATAGCATCCATCTCCACACAATCACAATCACAATCAGACATAAAATTTATATATCACATCACATGATACAAAAGCATATAAAATGCACATATGTATATATTAGAT
>CATIWO010671007.1:0-15437 GCA_949673435.1 Macaranga tanarius
TCAAATTTTTAATTAATTTATTTTTTAATAAAAAGTACAGCTATATAGCTGTACTTTTTATTAAAAAATAAATTAATTAAAAATTTGATACACAAAAGTGCATTTTGTCATTACTTTATTTTTTTACAAAGTAAATTTCACTTTGTCAATTATCACGATTAGATGATAAAAAGTAATCTAATTCTATATAGCTGTACTTTTTATTACAAAATAAATTAATTAAAAATTTGATACGCAAAAGTGCATTTTATCATTACTTTATTTTTTTACAAAGTAAATTTTACTTTGTCAATTATCACCATTAGATGATAAAAAGTAATCTAATTCTATGGTAATGAACACGAAATAGAGTCAAAGTAGATAAAAAAAACAAAGTAATTATAGAATTTCCCTATATATATAAAATCACATTCTAAACTTAGTTAATTGGTTATCCAACTAAATAAAATTTGCATTTTCTGAAGATGAATAATCCAACATTGCGGTGATATTGACTATTGTATTTGTATATATACTTCATTTTGATTTGCTTAATTGCTCTTTCTACATTTAACTGTGATTGTCTTTCGTGGTAGATTGCCTATTTAAATTACTTTTTAATACAAGATGTTTTTTTTGTCACTCCATTATCCATAATTACTACATAGAGATTGAAGCATGTATTTTTTTTCACTTATTGAATACTCGTTTTCCATACTACACCTTCAAAACAAAAAATTTTAACCATCTCTTTTCCAACATAATGATCAAATAATGACATCATGTATTTACATTACACTATAAATAAATATGTATGAGAAAAATTTATAAATAAATATTATTCTTTAATTATAATTATGGGTTAGAATAGGCATTGTTGTGATTTTTCATATGAATGCACTAAAGACTTTTTTCCTAAATTATATATAAATATATATTAAAAAATTTATCTAATAGTACCAGCAACTATTGGAATTAGTTGATAGGAGACTGTTCTCGCTTAAGCTGAGGTATCGAGTTTGAATCTTAGTGAACGCAGTCACGGTAAATAGTTGCTGGGAGACCTTTGCTGCCCTTCTAGTTCTATCCGAGATAATTTTAGATTAGTCAGAGCCCTTTTGGCTATCAAATACCGAAAGTATCACATAAAAAAAAATTTAACTAATAGCAAAATCATTTCTAACAACAGTTTCATAATATCATTACGCTACAAAACAATATTGTTCTCTGGCTAATAGTCTAATAATTCAATGCAAATACTCAAGAACTCCAAGCTAAAGTTGACAAGACATTGCAATAGCCATTGAGAATCAATAATTAACAAAAATCTACTTCCCAAGATTTTCTACTCTTTAGATATGTACATAGCATTTTTATTTTTTGGGGATGCTTCAACTCCATGAGAACTTTTTTTTTTATTTTTTTGAACATGGTGAAATTTGCATTCACTCCATGAGAACTCTTAACATATTTAGAAGGAAACACAATTCTCATGTTCATATTTCTTTTTACTTCTCAACCATAAATGTGATTGTTGTTGAATATCTAGTTTGTCCCTACAAAATTTATTCTCTAGTCCTGCCTATGGAGAAAAAAAAAAGGTAATCTAATAGTGTAATTGTGTTAGGCAAGTGATAACATTGCCAAAATCATGACAAATCAAACTGACAGTTTTTCTAAATAATTTTGGAACCTATTTCTAGTAATACAAAATTAAAACCACAATAATTTTGATCTTTTGCTTCATACTCTCAATTCTATTTTACTTAGCTTAGCTATAAAAAGGGTTTGGAATGGTTAAGGTTCCATGTTATGTTACTTTCTACGTTGGCCTCTTGGGGGCATCAGTAGTCGTCCTTTGACTTCAAGCCATGTAAATGATGTGCACTTTTATTAGCAACTCAACTTAATGGTAATTAGGGTGTCATATAGGTGAGTACTTCTTGTTTAATATGGACAAATGAATAACCTACTTAATATCTAATAGCAAAATTTTGGTACCCAAAATTTTAGGGTGGAGATTCTCTTCCGATTCCACCCATCTTAATTGCTTACTTCTTTTCATTTGCTATTTCCATATATAATAATCACTTGAATTCTGATTATTTTAAAATTTGAGTTAGATGAATTTTATGAATTTTGATTATTTTAAAATTTGAACTAGATGAACTCTATAAGGTGCTGTTTGGATTAACATTTAGTAAAAAATGCTCATCAACTTGTTTGGATGAGCCGCGGACAATGTTTCTCAGCTTTTTATTTTGATAAGAGACGCAACGTTCCAACAGCTCCAATTTTGAGCTGTTAGAACATTTGATTTTTTTTTTCTTTGCCCTTAATTATTTCTTAACACCAACCAATTCATCTCTTATTTTCTTCTCAATTATTTCACAACACCAATTTATGAGTTATTCTTTTATTTATAATTTTTATTTTATTGCATAAATAACATATTTTTATTTATATTTCATTAGATACTTTTTATTTCTCAACATCAATCAATTTATCTGCAACAAAAAAAATACCACGAGGGAGAGAAAATTATGTGAAATTTTCTGCCACAATATACCGTGAGAGAGAGAAAATTACGTAAAATTTTTTGACACAATCTTTTCTGGAAACGGATGTTGGAACAATAATTTAATGAATAATAAAATAGTAATTTTACATGTTACTATTCACGTACTGTCAGAAAGTTATGATTTTTTAAAAAATAAAATATATCACGATGAAGAAAAAATTACGTGTTACGTGGAATCTTCTGCCGCAAACCGTTTTGAAAATTGACGTCGGAATAATAATTGATGAGTAGTAAAACATTGTAGTTTTGTTTTAATTTTGCATGTTACTGTTTATGAAATAGTAAAACACTGTAGCAGTCCCTTACTATCCAGCTCATTACTTTATTTTAGATTAAATGTGAAAATTGATCATTTTATTTTTTTTTTAACTTTTCTAATAATTATAAAATTACTGAAAATTAAAGAATTTATAAGTATTAGTCCCTTCACGTCATTAACTTATTAAAAGTTCAATTATTATTTTCTAATTTCAAGATTCAAAAAGTTATAAAAATTAAATATGAAATATCTGTATTGTATTTTAAAATATTTCAACTTGTATGCATTTATAATTTTAATTAAATAAAAAATAGGGTGCCAGACTGAATTAACTTAAGACCCAATGATATATTATAGTTATTGTAATTATATAATATAATTATTTTAGAATTAAAATTAAAAATTAACATCATCGTAATAATCTTTAAATATACATACAAATAATAAATAATGAGTTGTCCTTATTAATAATTTCATATTGTAACAGCAACAACTTCAACAGCTAATCTAAACACGTAATTACTAACAATAATAACTTTAACAGCTAACTTAACCACAATAATAACAGCTACAGCTAATCCAAACGGGTTCTAAATAAGAAAAAAATTTTCCAGTACATTTTTTTATACATAAAACTCATTCGAAATTTTTTTTAAAAGAATTAAAAGTTTTTATAATTTATACCAAGAGATATTGGAAACTGAACTAAAATTTTTTAGCTATAGTTAAAGCCAAACTGAAACTGAACTGATTTGATTCAGCTTCGGTTTGGTTATTATTACAATTTTTCAAGTAAATTTGAGAGAGGTGGAGAAAGGAGTTGAAAAATGATAAAAGAAAATAATGAACAAACAAAGGAAAGAAAAATATTTTTTTTTTTTTGAACTCGGGAAAGAAAAAATTAAAGATTTACAAAAGAGATACAAATTGACACTAAGGATCCTAAAAAAAAAAAAAAGACTAAGGAATCAAATGAACAGGAACAATGTCAGGATTTTGATGTTGCGTAGAGAGACTTTGAGGTACTTTCATCATCAAGAACAGTAACTTAGAACCATAGTTTTCAAAATCATCAAAGAAATGAAAAGCAAAAGAATCAAACAAAATAAAAGAAGAAAAAAAATATAGACAGCCCTTGAGATAGATAGAAAATTGCTTTTTGAATTTTGAGAAAAAGCAAAACTTAGGAATCTCACTTCTTATTTAATTTTTTTCTTTATCTCTCTCTCTTAATTGTCCTGTCCCCATCTCTTTTCCATCATTGTTCCACAACTGGAATCATTAGTAGTTTACTATCACAACTCTAAAAGAATCTCTATTCAAATGCCAAAGATATGTAGGGGACATTCCATAATTGCAAGCCCACATTTTTCTTCTCTTGAAGAGCAAAACCCAGCTGGAAAAATCAAACAAAATAAAACAACATAACATAACATAAAAAGAAGCTTTGATATATTCTTATTGCTCTTCATTTGCTATATTTCTTGAATATTTTCATGACACTGGACCAAAAAGATACATTGAGCTAAGTGCATAGCACAAAATTCAAGTTTTTGAAACTGGGCAAATTTAATTCACAAGCAGAAAAAGATTAGGGATTCCTTCTTCAACTTCCAACATATTTGTTAGTTCAGTTCATAGGTAACTGGTAAGTTAATTCTTCTCATCCTATTTACTGGGGTTCATAAGTAAGTTCCTTTCTTCATCTAGCAACATATTTGTTAGTTCAGTTCACAAGTTCCTTGTCATCTTATTTACCAGAGTTCAAATCCTAGGATATATCACATCATAACAAATATATACAATTTTGATTTCTTGTAAAATTTCTAATTTTAATATGCATTAAGGTATGCTTTTAACAAAATTGAGCCAAAAGTTGAGCCTTCATGACATTGGAAAAATATTGGTTCAATTTCTAATAATCATAAAATAATAAATTTCTCCTTATAGGTTGAAAAAATTGAAAAAAAAAAATTAAATTTAATGTACAAACTAATTTATGATACTATCTTATTTATAAAAGGGAAAAATATAATTTTTATTCATGTAGTTTTGATATGTAGGATTTTTTTTTTTTGCAACACTCGAATACCATGTGTGCCATAAATTATGCACTTTGTTGTTCTTCTAAATAATTTTATTAAAAATTTATGATTTAATGTTAAAATAATATGGATGTTTAGTACTAAAATCATTTATTGAGTGAGATAAGAATTCAACTAATTATAATAAATTCAAATTTAGATATATTTTTAATTTTAATATGAATAAAAAGAAATAGTTTTAATATAAAATTTTTAATAATTTTAAAAGTAATCAATTAGTTAAATTGATAATAAATTATATATAAATAATTTTATTATAGAGTATTTAGTATTAATAAAACATAATTTTATATTAATATTTTTTCATAAAATAATTATTATATTAGTTGATAAGTTATTAGAGTGAAAAAATATAAAATACTGGTATTTAAATGTCACAAAAAAATCACAAAACTGAATTTATCATAAGTTAAAACTATTGGGATCAAAACTATAATTTTTCCGTATAAAAATAAATAAAAACAATGTAGCATAGATATGGAAAATGAAAAAACATAAAATAGAAAAACCAACACAGGAAAACATATTTTTAAAATTATAGGAAACTGGACACTGAGTCAATTTAAAAATATTAAAAATTTAGAGATGAATTTATAAATATAAAAATTATAGAAATCAATATATGTAAAAATTAAATTAAATTTAAAATTTATTTTTCATGATTAGTAATATTCATTATCACAAAAAAAATAATTCTTTTTTTTTAAATATAAAAAAAGTTTATAAGTACAAAACTCTTTTACAACTCTAATGTCAATTAATTTTCATGTTATCCTATAATCATAAACATAGAAATAATACTATTAATTATACAAAATTTTCAACAATAAAAAACATATATATTCTTCATTTCATTATACTTAAAAAAAAAAAAAATCGTATACTCATTATTAAAAACTAACATAAATAATTTATTCACAATATTTGGTAGCAATTTTATATATATTAATTTATAAAATCTTCTACTTCATTAGCATTTTCATTCCTCATCTTCTTATTGGCATCTTCTAAATTTCACGAAAAATAAAAATAAAAGAGAAACATGTAAGTATTAAAAATATAGGATATTTAAATAATTATTAAAAATATTTAGATATATATAAATATAAATTTTATATACTAATATTAAAAAAATTTATTTATCACTATCAATTAATAATATAGTTTTAAATAATTTTATTTAGTTAAGAAAAATATTAACTTTATTTTTTATATAGAAAAAATTTAAGAATTATATATTTTTTGATAACTAAAGAGATTGTATAATTTAAATATAAATGGATGTTTGAGTTAGAAATAAATGTCTAAATTAGAAGTGGGTGTCCTAATTTTTTAAATTTATAAAAATGGTCTTAAAATATTCCAAAGAAATTTTTGAAACTTGCAACATGAAATATTTCTGATATGAAAAAATACTTATTAAAAGTGTTTTTCCATCATAGCTGTACATGAAATTAAGATTTTGGTATGCTCAAGCTCATCTACGAAAATATGAACTAGTGTTCTGATCACAAAGAATGGTAAATAGTGAAAAATTTTGAAGTGATAAATCCAATGGGTTGAGGGCCCTACAAACTCAAAACTCAACTGTAGAAAATTAATTGCTACAAGACAATTGAAAACAAACTGAACTAATCAAGTCAAGTCCTTTGATGTAAAAAACTTTTGAAATTAATAACAGAGTAAATCTTCATGTGAATTTCACCAAGTGGGAAGCAGACAGCTTTGTTTGACAAGGGTGCAAATGATGGCAAATAAAGAAAATTGAGACCCACAAATTACAACATAAAAAGTAAAAAAAAAATTGATTTTTCCTAGTTGTAATTGAACATGTGACAATGTAATTTTATCTTTCTGGTTGTCTTGTGGGCAGGTAGCAAACCGTAGCATATTACCACTTTTCTAGTGTAATCATTTTTTTTAAAAAAACTTTTGAAATGAGAAGGATCTGTTGTTGGTTTTGTGGGAAGTTGAACAAACCTTAATGATTTTGAAGCCCTTAACTTGTAAAGGAGAAAAGAGTTGGAGCTTGCATTATTATAGCCTATCCACCTATTCTATTCATTGGAAAGAAGGCTATATTATACATGGTTGGAGGGTTTATTGCAGAGATGGTACCTTAATTTTGTCATATGTTTTATATTAGTATCAAATTTTTAATTTTTTTCTTTACAGAGAAAGCATATTCTTGATATATTCACTACCTGAGCAGATGAGTCATCGCCCACTTCAGCTTGTGGTCCCAAAACACTTAACAAAAAAGGATAAAAATGACTTTTAATAAATATAAACAAAATTGAGAGGAAAAAAAGCCCTAAATTTGTCTTTGTTCTCCATTGATAGCGATAATAGCTGAAACCTCAATATCTGTTTCCTCTTGAATCATTATCATCGCTCACTCACCAGTCTTTGTAATTAAAGTGTTGTTATATGATAGTGAATATGAGCACATATGAGCTTGTTTGTAGCAACGCAACTGTTTTGATTAACTGGTATTTCCACATCGACAGCAGATGAAACAATTTCTGCACCATTCACCATCATCTCCTCCCCTTGATCATCATCATCATCATCCCAATCCTCTTCCTTAAATGGTGCACCGTACTGAGCACCATTTTTTGGGCCAAGTCCATCCTTTTTAAAAATTGAACAAAGAACATAGGAATCCAGAATAACTACTATGTCAGCAAACTCCTTTTCTTCAAGTCTGTACTCATACTTAACCCAATCGGTTATATCCCCTTTAGGTGCTTTACCGGTATGAAAAACTAAAGTTTTAATATTTCCTACAACTTTATGGTTGTAGCGAACATGCTTATCCTTTCCTGTAGTTTTCCAATACCCAGATTCGGTAGCATGTTTAGTTCTAGACCCATTTGCATATTTCTTTTCTCTAGGACAAAAGAAATACCACTTGAGGTCACATGTTCTTAACAAAGACTTGGTAGGCAAATCCCAAGGAACATACTTATAAATATCAACCTCTGCTATTGCTTCCATATGAAATTTCTTACCAATAATTTTTCTTTTCAGATGATACATAACAAGCTCAACATCAGTGGGATGGAACCGGAAATCTGGCGACAACTTTTTCCCTATCATCAAAACCGTAAATTATCAATAATAAAAAATGGCAAAAACAAGCAATGAAGAATTGCTAGTTGCAAACAACAAAGAATCGCGAACCGCAAATGGGTGCGGCGCAAATAGTAAAGAGAAAAAACTGAAAAATAAAAATAATTAAGATTTGTAATCAAAATTTAGGGCTTTTACTGTCTCGGGCCCACATGATGACTAGACTGTATATTAGGATGCTCAGGTGGTGAATATACCAAGAATATACTTTCTCTGTCTGTCACGTATGTAATATTGCACTGAATGTGAGCGAGTTACTTCCACCTGAAACTAAAATAGAACTTCGGTAACTGAAAAAAAAAATTAAAAATTTAGTACCAAAATAAAATATATGGCAAAATTAAGGTACCATTTGTGCAATAAATCCCATGATTGGTAGAAAAAGAAAGAGTAAAGATTCACCTCTTCGGCTAGGGCCTAAAAACAGTGCATCGCGATCTATGTAAATTTATTATTCTACCCTCTAAAAATGAGTTAAAAAAAATTCACAACATAATGATAAATTCATACTGACTGCAGTATATTGTGCATATCGCGGTCTGCAATCCAAAAAAAAAGTACTAATAACAATTAAAATCAACTATAAAGGGTTACAAATTGTAATATATGCAATGAAATTAAATTAATTTTTAAAAATATCTTTTATTGCACTTTTAGTTCTATTCAGATTGAATTGAATTAATTAAAATCAAATGAACTTCGAATACTAGTGATTTAGAAAAAAAAATAATACCTTTATTACCTATTTTTGGTTAATAAGAAGGTCATATGACCTAAGCTTTTTGGTTAATAGGGAGGTCATATGATTTAAGCAATGGACAGCACAATAGGAGGCAGTCCTCCCCTTTTAAATCGCCGATGGCAGGATTCAAACCCTACACATTAGGATACATTCGGAAATGAGTTACCATTTTACTACTCTCTCACTGCCCCATATTACCTATTTTATGGTACTTCTTAAGTTTATTTGTTACTATTTATATTTGGTTTATTAAATTTTACCTTATCATGCGAAATACAGTTTTTAGTATACAACCTAGATGAGATGTGAGATTCTCGATGAAAAGTTTTTTTTGAAGAAATTGCCAAAGATTCCAATATTTTCAAAGTTTTTCAACTATCTCCTTAACCTAAAGATTGACTTGAGAAACTAAAAATTTATTCATAGGAAGTTCATTGAGCTTATAACATTCTTTTTAAAATTTAGATAGTGAAATTATTTTATCTAATTTTTTTAAAAAATTATATGATCATTTCTATTATATAGTAATCAACATATTATTGTCATAAAATTATTTTGCGATGACTAATAATTAAACCCATAACTTTCTAAATGTCACAAAAAAGTTTTTACTATTAGCTACTCAACCTTTAAAAATTATTTTTTCTGATTGCAAAATAAAACTAATAATTCAAGATTGAAAAAAAAAAGTTTGTCTATAGTTTCTCTTTAAGGGTAAATTATATAAATGGTCATTAAATTTTATGCTTATTTACAATTTGATTATAAATTTTTAATTTTAATTATTTTAGTTACCAAATATATATTTAGATTTTTCGAGTAGTTTTTATAGTATTTTTTAGTCTATAAACAATCTAATGTTACTATTTTAGTCTAAAATTTGAATATAGCGTACAAATAAGTCCATATTTTCTATATTTATATAGAAATTAATGAAAAAAAATTAAAAAATATCTTAAATGATGAATACCTTATTTCTAAAATAATATAAAAATATTATTTGATTAAAAAACAAAGCAGATATTAATATTTATCTTCATTTTACTTTTTATATATAATAAACTATAAATTAAGATATATCATATTATATTTAAATAATTTATAAATATAATCTTTTTATTTTTATTGAATATTATTTTAATTTTTTACATATAATAAACTATAAATTAATAATAAATATTTGCATATTATATTATATTATATTTAAATAACTTTTTTCTTTTTGAATAATTAACATACACATAGGGTATAGAGACACTACACGCCATCTAACAAAATCATGGTGATTTTGTTAGACATATAATGGTATATATGCCACACACACACGTTAACTTAGCGATGTGGGATCCAAGACCAGAGCATGGAACATCATGAAAGTACCATACTATCCACACGACACAGGGCTATTATTTTTCTTTTTGAATAATTAACACATACACACGGTACAGAGATACCACAAGTCATCTAACAAAAATAAAACCATGGTGATTTTGTTAGACGCGGAATGATATATATGCCACACACACGTTAACTTAGCGATGTGGAATCCAATACCAGAGCATGAAACACTACGAAAGCACCATACTATCCACACCACATAGAGCTATATTTAGGGGTATTCATCCCTCAAGATGATTTTTATTTTTTTCATTAATTTGTATATAAGTATAAAAAATATGAACTTATTTATTTGTATGCTATTTTCAAAATTTGGATTAAAATGATAATATTATAATGTTTATGAGAAAAAAATTATCTAGGAACTACACATAAAACCTAAACAGAAATTGGATAAATAAAAATAAAAAATAAAATTTTTTAACCTAATTATATTTAAGCACACAATTTAATGACCATTTATACCATTTATTATTTTCTTTAAAATGCTGAACATGAGGTTATAGAATCTAATTGAGGAACAACTCATTTAGGAATAAATTGTTTTCGAGCCTATTTGGCATTCTTATGGAGAATTTAATTTTTTATTTTTACCATTAATATTTATTTTTCCTTACTTTGGGTTGAAGCATGATTTATATTTGTTTAAAAGTTGGATTCTAAAACACAGTTATAAAAAAGTAAAAAGAAAAAATAAAAAAGAAAGTTTGAACCGCAATACCAAACCGGCACTTCAAAAACTTTGAGGAGGAAATTGACTTTAAAAATTAACCCTTGAGAAAAGAGAGTATAATTAAAACTTGGCTAATTATATGATCAAGATCCAATTCATAGTCCTTTGAAGAAAGATTTTGTTTTTTTAAACGGAAATAAGAATAGAATGAAATCCTTTAAGTTATTAATGTTTCGAAAGAACTCTTTCATTAAAATTTAAACTCTTATTTATTAAAAAAAAGTGTAAAATAAATGGAAATATAGCTAAAATAAAAATAAAAAAAAGAAGAAAAATTATTTAAAAGGAATTGTTGGTTAATGGGCTACTTTTAGAAGGCTAAATCATATAATAGACTAATAGTTGCTCACTTGCTCTATTAAAATAAAAAGAACTGATTGTCAGTCAAGATTCGGATGCAGCACTTTAAGTACTTGCGGCTGTGAAAAATAATCAGTGGCTATGTGCCTCAACCTCAATCCACAACTTGTAGTTTTTGCTTTACACTACACTTTGCTTTTCTATTTTCCTAAATCATTACACCTCTATTTTCTTTATTTTTTCTAATAAAAATATTTAGCTCTCAATCCAGCTGGCTAGCTACCTTCATTAAAATTTCCTTCAATTCATAAAACTCAAATTTCTTTTCTTATTTTCTTGCATGCTTTTTTGAAAAAAAAAAAAAAATGATCTCCTCTATTCTAAATTGTGAATAATTTTTCAATTATATTTTAATTAAAATTTATATCTATTTAAATATTATATCTTTTTGGCTCTTGCTATGGTATAAATATTTGATTTTATACAAATAAAATTAGAACCCTCAAATTAATTTTTATTTAATTACAACCCTCGATTATCCTTGTATATTAATACCCGTAAAATATATCAATGACTATAATTAAATAATTATTAATCTAACGGTTTGAATTCCATTTGTATATATACAAATGTTTACACTGTACTTTTTTAAATTACTTCAAGTAATATTCGATTTTGTTTTGAGGACTTAATGCAATTTTAAAAAAATTATTCACTTAAACCTCTTTTTACAGAATTTTCACAAGAACTGTTTAATTAGGTAAAAAATTTATTTTGAATAGAATTTTGAAATTGCATTTAGATCTTTAGAATCTGATCGCATAAAATTGAAATAACTAGAACATTACAATGGTTAAATTAAATAAATTTTAGTTGAGAATATAATTGAAATTTGGTCAAAATTTAAAACAGATGAGATTAATTTTCTTATTTGTTCTTCTTTTAATCCTTAATTTATATAAAATTTACCCTCAATTTATATACAACATTTATTCTTAAAATGACCTAATACTTAAAAATTGCAAAATCTTGCACATAATTAAAGTAATCAAATGAGGTGATTAGTTAACTTAATTTGATTAATTAATCAATTGTACCTGCCAAATATAAAAAGGGAAGCAATAATTGTGACTACTCAAATATGTTTCACTTAAAATCCTCATAAATTTCAATTCCCATTCAACTACTTGATTTTTCATAGTTTTATACCTGCTAATCATAGCGATTTAGACATTATTTTAGCGATTTAGACATTATTTGGGATTAGCTTTATGCTCTGATGTAATGTTTCTGTTATGAATGAAATATTTATCTTGATAATATATATATATATATATATATATATATATATATATATATATAGTACAAACATGAAGCATCAAATATTTTGTTTCCTCTTTTTTTCTCTCTTCCATCTTCATAATCTTACCTTTCTACAGAAGAAGAATCTGTCCTTTGGATTTGCTTTGCATTGAAGCCAACTTCATGCCCTATCTTAATATATATATATAGCAGAAATATATAAATTTTATGCTTCTTACTTCTTTATCTCTTGATTGTGTAATGTTGCTTTTCTTCAAAGTAAGAATCTCATTCTTTTTTTTTTTTTTTTGGGTTAAGTCATCTCTTCAAAATATTATCCTTTATGGGTTTTCTTAGAAAAGCACCCAGATACGGAAAAAAAAATCATCAATTCCTCAAGAATCATATATATTCTAGCTGCAAAAACAAAAGTGCCCTTCAAGAGGAAAAGGGAAAATCTCATACAAACTTGTAAAAAAATTAAAAGAGAAAACTTGGGTAAATATAAATAATAAAAGAAAAGGCAAAAAAAAAAAAAAAAGAGTGGCATTAATTAATGTCACCATGCATTTAGCTACTGATTCTTGCAGAGTTCTTTTTTAACCTTTTCACTACTAGCTTTTTCTACTACACCTAATTAAAGGCTGCACATGTGTACCCTCACTTCTTCTCTTATCTATGAGAGCACATGTCCAAAAGTTTCTTTCTACCTTCAACTATTTCATCAAAGAAATCATCAAGCTGCCCAATTATAGTCTCAACCCCACATCTCAACAACCCAAAACAACTCTTCAAGTTGTCAACTTTGTCTTGGATCTCAACTTCTGATTCATACTCCATAATACTCTCCATATCTAGTTTTAGCTCTTCCATTGCCATTTTAGCTTGTCTAAATTCATAAAACATGATTCCTGGTTGCCCACCCATTTGGTCCATCTCATTTGCCACTCTTTCTTGCAATCTTGCCATTGATACCATAAAAGATGATCCAAATATCACATGCCCCTCATACCCTCCTTGGCAAAAACTTGTTTCAGGCCAACAATACACTAGCCCTCCAAATAATATCATTAGAAGCAATGAACTAACATTTCTCATTGCATAAAGAACTCCTCTAAAACCATTGTAGCCATTGAACTTTGATTCTATTGATACATTCTCATCAAATTGTAGTGATAATGCTCTAACTCTTGTGTCCACCAAGCTCTTGTTGTCCTCCTCTAACACTAGTATCTCCCTCTGACAACCCATGATTGCTCTTATAACCTATAAAACAATAATTGGACCAAACATATATATTAATACAAACATTAAACATTAATCATGAAACATTAAACATTATGTAAATGAATTAAGTTCAGCTGTGAACTAATTAACCTGACGCGAAACTTGTGCATTCAGAAGATGGAATCCATCGAGGGAAGAAGCTATATTAGCCCCAGAAGCACAATAATTTTCCATTCCTGAGACTCCGGATTTGAGTATAAGACAGGCCTCCCAAAGCCTTGAACTTTCATCCATGTACTCATCAAGCCACTTTTCACCAATAGGAAGATGAAGTCTTTGAACCAAAATGGTTAACTGGGCATGGAAGGATTGAAGAGAAGAAAGAACGTTTTGAAGGAATTGAACTGACATGAAGTTATTAGAGAGGAAACGTCGATCAAGGTCATCAAGTCCTTGTGTGATAAAGTTGTAGAAGCCATTGACAGAAGTGGTGGTGCATGAAGGATCCATTACAGACTTAAAAGAAAATTAAAGAAGCAGAAGGTGGTGGTGAAAATAAGGTGATGGAGATTGATATGTATTTATAATATTGAAGGGATAGTGAAAAAAGGGGAAGCAAGAAATGAAAGAAAAGTCTGGTGAATAGCTTAAAAAGCACAGGTTTCTATAGTGAAAAAAAGGATTGTTGGGTGCAATTATGTGTGTTTCCTATAGTGTGGAAGGGATGATTGGGAATCTGCTGTTATCATTGTTTTTATGGGCAAAGAAAAGTCTGAGAAAGAGAAAAAAAAGATTACTCAAGAATTATGAAACATGAAATCTTGTAGAGCTCCCTTGAATTTTCCTTCGTTTGTTTTTCTACTGTACCTTTAACTTTTTTGCAGTCTCTAAAAGGCCTTTGTGTGTGTATATCTATGTACATGTAGAGAATTGAATTGTATGTACAATATATTAGGACAATCATTTTCATAATATATAATATGTATATGCAAAGAAGAAAAAAAAAAAAACAAAGAACAATATTGTATGTGTTGTTGGTGCATGTAGCTCTTTATTCTATGATATGTTAGATTATGTTTCTTGGGCTGTAAAAGTTTGACTAGTTTGACTATGATTCTTCTTTGTTCTTGTTCTTTTTTCTCATTCTCCCATTTTGATTTGGTTACTCTTTTGAATTGAGTGCTCTTTGGCTTTGTTTTATAAATATGTGTATACATACCTTTTTCTTTTATGTTCATCTTCCAAATTAGATCTGTTCTTGGTTTTGCCTGTGTAGATATGCATTTTATGTTTCTTTATTAACTAGAAATGGGTTTACATGGGGCTATGTGTATGACATGGGAATAAATGTAACATTTTCAATTTAGATTCTTTCACTTTAGGACCCCAACATTCTATTTTAGGCATTGAATTTCATCATCTATTGTTCTTGTAGAATCGAATATTATATTGGTCGGATATATATAAAATGTGTACCTATTGATTCTAGACAAAGTATGTGATGAGTCACCTCAAAAATGGACCATGCCCCGAAAAGCCTAAAATGCTCTTTCAATAGAGAATAGGGCCTTACTTTTGCTATATTCCTACGGTGCTATGGGTTGAGATTTGTTTGTTTTCAAGGGATTCATTTGGTTCCCTTCATTTACTTCCATTCTTCAATTTGGCAATTTTTT
>CATIWO010671062.1:0-19207 GCA_949673435.1 Macaranga tanarius
TAAACCAACTGATGAACTGTCTACTAAAGTCATAAAAAGAATGGACACTATTAGGTGGCAAATGGTTGAACCAAGTTTGTCCAGCATCCACAAGAGTGGTAAGGAATATTTTACACAAGATGGCGTCTGACTGGGTGTAGAACTCAATAACCGCTTTGAACTTCAACACATAATCTCTGAGATTTGAGGTTCCATCATAAGTAGACATAGTAGGCAATTTGAACTTATGAGGGATCGGCTCCTTCTGAATGGACTTTGAGAATGGAGATGTCACGCTGACCACCTGGCTAGCCAGCTTATTCTGTTCTAACTTTGTATTTCTCCATTCTAAGAATTCTTGATAATTCTCCTCTAATCTATATGGAGAGGAGAAAGTACGAACATGGACGTTTATAACTTTGAGGTTTTTTCTTGATGACCCCGCATGGGATCTTGCTACTGTGGCAATCTGATTGTACATAGGGGAATGTGGTTCTCTTGAATGCGACCCCCTGTCCCTCACTCTCTTAAAAGCATGGCTCTTTACTCTTTTGCCACCTCTATTAGGACGGCTTCCACGAGTCAGTTCAGGCTTTCTTGTTAAACTATTTCACCCATCTTGATGTCTACTTTTTTCTTTCTCCCTACAAGATCCTATGGGGGTTCTCAAACTGAATTCTTATGCTTCCTCATTCCTAGGGAGAAGTCTCTTCTGAGCTATATTCGGGGTAACTACATAGGGATCACTGGTCGCCATTTTACCTCTTTATTACTTCTTCTGACTATCTGCCAAATAGGTTACCTTACTCATTAAATCTTTCAAAAAGTCACTTGGGACTTCCACTGTTCGTGGCTGTCCATCGTCATGCTCTGGCAGCCTCCTCTCTTCCCTCTCTTCTCTATACTCACTTCTTCTCCTAACCGATGCGCTCAACCTTGACATCATTTCTTGAGAATGATCCAACAGTCTGGGTTCACCAACAACTTCAACACAATATAGCCAAGTTAAAGGATAGCTTTCAAGATTCTTAAAACTATCTTTTCCCATAGATAGTGCCAAATGATGGTTCTCCTAAGTCCTCTAGCTCAGCCACATCAGCATTAACCCTATCAAAAGGAGAAAAACAACTTTGAAGATTTTATTCTTCATAAAGCCCCTCTAACGCTCAAGTCAGAGTGGAGTTAGGGAATGTAAGAAGAATAGTGAGTAAACTACGGTTGAACTCAATGAATTAACAAAATAAAAAAGGCAGTAGATAAGAAAAAATGAGATTAGAAGAATGGTTGATGATGAAGATAGTGAACTAAAGAAAAGAATGGAGAGGAAAAGGAAAAAAATCCCCTTACTACTGTAGAAAGACGGCTTTTATAGTGTAAGTAGGAAGGATCTGCTACGAGACTTGTCATGATTTGACTGGCTAGTGCTCCCTGGAGCTACAGTGTATTAGTAGGTGAAATTAAATATGATTTGCTAGGA
The DNA here is from genome assembly GCA_949673435.1 of Macaranga tanarius. Classification (NCBI taxonomy): domain Eukaryota; kingdom Viridiplantae; phylum Streptophyta; class Magnoliopsida; order Malpighiales; family Euphorbiaceae; genus Macaranga; species Macaranga tanarius. Next base: position 1,457 of record CATIWO010671062.1, read on the forward strand.
GCATGATTGATAGGAATAACATTTAATTCTATTAGGATGGTATCTCATGAACTTCCTGTTAAGTACAGGGGACCTCGTTGAGTTTGTCCAATTGGGGACTGGGTATTCTACAGAAATATGAGGTCTCCTTATTCATCAAGACATAAGCCTCCAGGTCAGAGAGTCATAGGGCCAAAAGTGAAAATGACATGGTAGTTCAACAAACTGGATGTCCAGGTGTCAAACTACTATTGGAGAAATATTTCAAGTATCATAACTCCTGAAGCCTTAAAAGAACATCAACAAGATCTTCATCATCATCATGAACATCAACACCACCATCCACTATTCTTGTTCTCTTTCCAACTCTATGGTCATCAATGATGCTTTCAAGAATCATATCTGCTTCTCGTTGAAGTCTTGTAAGTGCAAACATCGCCCCATTGATATAATGAAGGAATTTAAAGGAAGGGAACAAATCTGCTACACTAAATCCTAAAACTCTCATTAATATTTCCTCAACAACTAGTATAAATGCTTTCTGGTCTTTACATTTCTTACTGAAAGAAATCCTAGAAATATTGCCATATGTAAAACAAAATATTCTTCTACTCAAGTTAAATGGCTTTCCTGAAGAAGAAGCAATTGTACATATCAAATTTGATACATCCTTTTCCCTAATGAATCTGAAAGATTGAACATGCTTTGTGCTTAACAACTCAATTGTGCATATTCTTCACAGCTATCTCCAGTAGTCTGAATTTGGTGAATATGAAATGCTGGTGAAGTCATAAGTCATAATACTAATAGATAAAACCTTAGGCCTTTGAGTAAAGATAGCATCATGAGTTTTCATCACTTGTTTAGCAGCTTCAGGTGATGAAATGACTACCATGGGAATTTCACCAAGCTGAAGCCGCATAACACTTCCATATCTCTTAGCAAAGTCTCTGAAGCAACGATGAGGATGAGAGCTAGAATATGAAAGCTGGTGTAAGTTTCCAATAATGAGTAGTTTCCATGGCCCTGAAGGAAGATTAGAAGCTGTTGGTTTCTTCCAAATTTTCAAGGCTGTAATGATGAAGAGAAGTGATGTGAATAATAATGCTAGGAAACACAGTAAGTGATGTTCCATGATAAAAACAATGGAGAGGAGGGAGGCAAATGTTTGCAATTTTGCGTTAGTGAAAGCATTAAATGCTTAACATTGTACATAGTACAATTAATTTTTGTTTCAAGTGATGGTAGCCTCAAACTTTTTTGGTCCCAATAAACACTATATTATATTTGAACCACATCTTCTCATCATTTTATTATTTATTTTTTGTGTAATGTTTTATGTCTCTATGCTAGCGACATAAATAGTGTATCGCTATTAGAGGCAAATTACCTTTTAGTCCCCATAATTTTATAATAATTATAAAAATACTAAATAAAATAAATAATAAATAAATAAATAAATTATAAATTTTGGATCTTTAAATCATAGCACGACGGGTTCACTCATACCCCTCTTAAGTTTTATATTTTGTTAATTTAATTAATTGTCAATTAAAATAGGTGTTTTTATATTATTATATAATTTTTCTGTATAATAAAATTAAGAGGGACGAAAATGTAATTTGACAAAAAAAAATTTATTTTTATTTGATGAGTGATAAAACTATTCATATCGCTCTAAACTTTATTTTTTTCATCTTTTTAGTCAGAGTCTCCATTTCATCCTCTACGAAGATAATTTTTATTGAGTCCATAAATTACGCTTTAATTGTGTGAAACAATTGTTGCAACTGTTATTCGTTGATGTGATAACACTTTTGTTACTATTTAGATATTTTAAAATTTTTATGTGAATCAAATAAGAAAAAAATTATATAGTGTGTGGATTACGCTTGTGTTAAAAAATTATAGTATGTGGAAGAAGTGTTAAAACTCTTAGCTAACAACTAGAACACTCAAACATATGCACCCAAAAAAGAGTTTCTGAAAATGCAATCGATGAACATAATAAAATTGCAGCCATGAGACTAATTATAAAATTATATTTTAGAGATAATTTCTGTACTTCTTTTTCATCTTAAATTCAGCTAGAAACTTGTAATTTATAGGAAGACATTTACTGTTTACAGTAACTAGATATTTGAAATTCAAATTTAAAATTAAATGGAGTCTAAAATGTATATAAATCTGAACCTGATTTCTTCAAACTATAATTATTACAAAACTTAAAAAGACTAGCCTATCTAGCTAAATTATTACCGATGACTGATAACTGATAGCTGCTAATTGATCGATACTAAGTGTTTGGTAAAATTTTAACAGTTGTTACTAATGGTATATTTAATTGGAAAAATTACTAGTTTTATCATGAATTTTGGGTCAATTATTAATTAATTCCTATTTTGAAATTATTTTAATTTACTCATTCGACTTTACAAGTTGTGTCAATTTTATCTAATTTTATTTTAAGGATCTAATTGTATTTTTAGAAATTACTTTTTGATTCTTATAAAATAAATTTGACACTTATTAATTTTTTGAAAAAATAAAATATAAAAATTTTCTCAAATCTTAATTTTACCATACTCAGAAATTAATTTCTAAATTTTTACATAAGATAACTTTTTATGTGTTAATTAATGAAAGTAATAAGAAAAAAATTTAAAAAACCACAACTTATAAATCAATTTATTATATATATTCATTTTAATAAAAATAAAAAAATATACAGTAAGGATTTTTAACTATCACTGTAAACAATAATGCTTTTTTTTTTTAAACAAGAATTTTTATACTTTTTTAAAAAAATTAAATATTTTATATATTCTTGATTAACATTTTTGGTACCTTAATTTTTTTGGTTATTCCCTATTATAAAAATTTTTAAATAACACAGTCGAAAGTTGAGAAGTAAATTTTAAAATAATTAAAATATAATATTTTTAAGTGAAAAAGTTAAAAATTTATAAAAAAATATTTAAAAATAAAATTTTTAATTTATTTTGAAAGTGATAGGATTAGGATTTAAAACCATTTATACATTTTTTTGTAAGAAAAAATGGATAAAAATTTTAATTAGAGTAAAAAAATACTAACATTATTATTTTAGCACTAGAGTTGATGAGTTCTAAAATTTTTTATTAACATGATTTTTATTTTTTCAATTTATGTTGTTAATTTTTTTAATGGAAAATCAGCAATGGTTGAAATATTTCTTGGATAAAGTACACCACTCATATCAGATAAAATTTTTAATTAAGTTAATTTAATTAGAGTTAGGTTAATAAATATATTTTAAAAAATATAGCTCTTGATGAAAAGTTTGGAACATATATAAACATCCTCACAATGATTGGCTATTAATTTATAATTTTAACCAAGCAATATTATTATAACTATTAAGGAATGAATAGTTTATCAACTCCTCCTAATAGCTAGTTTAGCAGATGGAGCAAGTTGATAGTTGTTTGACATCAAATATTTAGTGAGACTTACAAATCAGCAGCAGGTAGTTGTTTTAACCCCTAATAGCTCTACATTCTATCTAGGGTTGAGCACGGTTCTTGGACAATCTGAACTATTTCGAAAAACCGAACTAAAAATCTTCAGAACAGAAAATATCAGTTGACCGTTTGATTTTTTTCGAACTAAACTATCCCGAAAATTTTTATTGGGACGGGTCCGGAGATTTTGAATTCTCCGAAATGAGATTCATCCCGAACCGCTCCGAATTATACCGAACTGAAAAACCGAAACTAGAACCGATAATTTAATAGAATTATATATATATATATATATATATATGTATGTATAGTTTTAATTTTTATATTCTTTTATATTCATTTTATTAATATTAAACTTACTAATTTAACATTTAATATAAGATAATAAATATCAATTTAATTATTTGAAATAAAAAATTTCAATCATTAATTAAATTATTTTAAATAACAATTAAATAAATATTAAATTACGAAATAGCACTTCAAAATATTATAGGAATTTTTTCAAAAATAGCCAGAAAACTAAAAATAATATCAAAAGCCACATTAACCAAAAGTATTTTAAAAAATACCTTTAAGGAAGTTTTTCTTTTTCAAATCTAGACCGTGGCTCTTCTACAAGCTGTTTGACTATTCTATAAGCTGTTTCAACAACAAATTTGATCCTTCTATTTTTTTGAATCAAATTTGATCATTCTATTTTTTTTGAGTCAAATTTTTTTTTTCTTTCTTTATTTTTTTCTCAACATTTTTTTTATTTTTAAGGTATAGTTTTTTATCAATATTTTTTTTGCTTAATATTTTTTCTTAATATTTTTTTATACTCAAAATTTTTTCTATTTTTTAAATACTTTTAATATTTTATATTAGTTTTTTCAAAAATATCTAAAAAATATTATATGAAACATTTGCTCAAAATATTAGTTTCCTAAATCCAGGCCCAACATATACATCTCAATTAGTCATAGTAATTTAACTAACTAACAAAAATATTAAATAAAACAAAGCTTATTTGGTGTATTTAACAAAATATTTAATAAATTTTTTATAGCGTATTTATAACATCCACAAAAATAAAAAACAACAATAACAACAAAAAGCAACAACAAAGCAATAAAAAGTAATAACAAGCAACAAAAAGCAATAACAACAAGCAACAAAAAGCTATTTTTTATTGTAATATTGCTATAAATTGAACTATTAATTACATATATTATAGGCATATGTAATTTGATGTGATATATATATATTATATAATTATATATTCATTTGTGTAAATAAAATAAAACAAAAGAAATAAAATGAGAGTGGGACGTTTTCAATCTATATATTAATCTCTTTCTCTCCCTCTTTATATATACATAATTAACATATATATATATATGATCATATCCAGCACTACACTTGTATACAGCTGCCAAAACATAGGAGGCGGTCAAATGCCTCGGCGTAGTACAGCTTGCGGAGTGTTAGCCTAAATACCAAGCCTGCAGTCTGCCATGGAATCCAGAAATTGCTTTGTGTTGATAAATTATTGGAGAAACACTGGTACAGGACCTCCAAGCAGGTTTCTCCAGAGTTGAAAAGTTTGATTTTTGATCATCTCTTAAAGAAATTGAGCATTCCAGAAAATGAGGATTTTAAGAATGGTAATGAGAGATCAAGCACCAACCAAATGCTCAGGGCTCAAAGCCTAGCGATTGAGAAATTTGGTCATCCTAAACTGAAATGGAGCACATCTGAGATAGAGTTCGACCAAAGCATTCTTATTTGGCACGTAGCTATGTATCTCTGCTACCGTCAGTATCATGGAGAAGTCTCACATTCCATCACCACAAGTAGAAAAATGAGCAAACAACTATCAAAATACATGCTTTATCTCTTAGTCATGTGTCCCTTCATGTTGCCAATAGGAATTGGGAACATCAGATATTGAGACACCTGTGCTGAGGTCACAAAAAATCTTAGTCCTTACATCAAGATTCAATTACACAAAGACTCACCCACTAATTTTATAAGAAACAAAACAAACAAAGGTAGCAACTTTTTTCAGAGAAAAAAAAAAGAAACTAGAACAAAGTTAATAGAAGCCAATAAGTAAGTACCAGAGGTGTATGCAGCTGTAGCTAAATGTTTAGTATAGAGAACTCTTGAGGGCCAGAAATCAACATCCATGACTACGTCCAGTTCCAGCAACCTCGGATGCTGGTAAGACAGTTTGGACAGGTGGAGCGGTAGTGACTAAAGTTACCTGCACATCACCACCTCACCGAAATATGTATATCCTTATATAGTTCTTATTATTATTAATATTTTTTAAACTGTCTTAAGATGAGATATATGAAACAAAAGTAACAATCAATGAAAATTGATAATAATAAATTGGTGCTCACTAGATAAGATGTGATAACAGATATATAATGAAATTGGGCATGGATGGATAGGAATTGACTTACTGTAAAATCAATATCGGGGTGATCGGAGCTCCAAAAGATATCGTGATCAAAGACGATGAAGTTTCCAGAAACAATGTCGCCTTCGTAGAGGATGTATTCGTATATACATTCGACGTCATTTATGGTGACGGAGAGAGATGATATTCGTCCAATTAACAGCTTATTAATAAAAGAATCACTACTGCATTCATCTTTCTTCTCCCCATCGTCTCCGTCAACATCTATGTCTCTGCTTTTTTTTTGGGTCTTTTTACAGATGTTGACAAGAGAGAAGCAACTTTTATAGCCAAACTCCTTAACCTGAAACATCTTCTTCTTTTACCAGTAATACCAGCAGTGCCGCCGAGAATGCTAGATGGCCTTAATGTATTTATTAACAAGCAGCGATTGGATTTGATTAATCACACTTAAGCTCCCATTCACCATTCCAATCCCTCTTCTCATCTTCTTCCTCGTTCTCGAAGAAGAAGAAGAAGAAGAGAAAATGTCACCGTGTTCATTCTTCAGCAATGGAGTCAGAGGAGAGAGAAGGATGTCATTTTTGGATTTGAAAAGAACACCGACAGCATGGGAGAAGACGTGGCAGAGCGAGAGGAAGGAAAGCGAATGAGAGGAGGAAGGGAGAGAGCTGTAAGATTCGGATATAGATGAATTTACATGATAAAGAACAAAAAAAAATATGAAAAAGTATGGAAAGTTATTTTTGAAAGATAAAAGAAAGACAGTCCAAAAATGAAAAGGCAAAAATCAGTTCTAAAAAAATAAAAATGGTCGGACTAAAAAAGAAAGAGGCTTTATTAAACAGGTCTTTTTCTGAAATTTTCTCAATATTATAATATAATTTATGTTGAAAAATTAAATTTATCTTCAATAATAAAATTTTAATGTAATATACTTTTTAATAGTTATAGAGTTGTCATTATTATTCTATGATATATATTATTTATATAAATTTTTTTATAAAAATATTTAAAAATTGTATGGTGTATTAGAGTATATTGTATATATATTAATAAAATTTTTATAATAAAAAAATGATAAATAAAACTATTAAAAATTATTTAATTTTATAATAAAATTATGAAATGGTGATTGTGTCAAATTAGTATATGTTTTAGGAGTTAATTTATGTTAATTTATGTTTAGAATTGGTAATTACATGTGTTTATGTTTTGTAAGGGTGTTGAAGACATTTGTCAAGGCTAAGGATGGAAAAGCTTGAAGAAAACAAGGATTAAAAGTTGAATTTTTATGCAAAGAATCGACACAGGCAAATACCCGGCCGTGTATCTGGTCGTGTATATCTCGAAGGAAAAACGAATATGTACACCATTGAAGACACGACCATGTCATGGACCGTGTAGCATTTCGGATGAAGAACACGGGCATAGACACGCCCGTGTTGTTAGCTGTGTAGGCTTCGGCTGCTTTAGTTAAAGATATACACGCCTGGATGTTTGGCCGTGTACTATTACAGATGATTATGCATGGGTCGAAATATGCCCATGTAGTATGTCGTGTAGCTCTCGGGAAATTGATGCAAAGAGGTACACGGTTGAATGGAAGGCCATGTACAAGAACATGTTCAAGGCATGATCGAGACACGCCGGTGTATCTTTGAGATACGCTCGTGTAGTATTAGAAATTTAGATTAAAACAACTTCTTTGTAATTCTTATCTTGGGGGAAATCTAGGGTAATTAAAAGGACGTTTAATTGAATAAAAAAAAGGACGTTCCAGAGGGAAAAAAGGAGTTCAGAGCTTTGAGGAAGCAAGATTGGAGACCAAGAATATTCAAGAGATTGAGATTCTTCCTTTACTTTCTAATTTCTTTGTAATTGGTAATAAAATTCTTATTTATTCGTTTGGATCTTATTTTCAAAATGTCAGGCTAGTTAGTTTTTCATTAGGGATTAAGGATCCGAAACATGATTTAGTTGTTTTTCTCTTCTTCTATTAATTCAGTATTTCATGCAATATTATATTTATTATGCTTAATGCTTGTGAATGCCTGATCACGATTTACATGATTATGATTGAGAATATGCACTGAGAAGTAATAATCTTAATTGAACTATAAACATAAATTAAGTTAATTCGGTGTTATAGATAGCTTAGGTTGATTTAATTTCATAACAAGTTGTGCATAAGTTTTATAATTTAATTGATTAGGGTTTGTGATTGCAATGAGAGTTGAGTTACAACATCTTAGTTAATGGTTATGAAATTAAGTAATTAAGCTTTGAGAGAAGTTAATTACAAATTAAGATTGTCTGGGATTTGCATGAGTAATTGATTATAAGAAGAGGATCGACTAATGATTGTGAGGTGAATTAATTTCCTAATGAGTTTTATTTTATTGATTGTTCATTAATTGTTTTTATGTTTATTTCATTTTCATAGATAGAAATTAGATTTAGAAATCCGTTAACTTAGTAAGCCTTAAACAATTAGAGTAAGATTTAGGTTGGATAGTTCATAATCTCTGTGGGATGATCTTACTATACTACTATTGATTCTGTATACTTACAGAGTTCTTAAATTGGCAAATAAGCTTTTGGTGCCGTTGCCGGGGATTGTAGATTTAACATCCAATTAGATTGTATCTCTTTTAGATTAAGGCGTTTATTTTTAATTTTATTTTACCTTGCTTTGTTTTGATTGTAGGTGTATGCATAATACTCGACGATCAGGCAAAAAGAAACTTTCATATGTGCCAAAGCTTAGTAAGTTTAAGAAATCAAACAGAAAACAGACAAAGGATAAATCAAAGGAGAAAGCACAAAAGATTAAACCAGTCAAGATGGTCGATGATGGGAATAATAATAATAGGGCGAATGATGCTTGTGCTGATAATAGGGTCCTCTTGGACACATCGATGCTGGGATTGGGTGGCACTCAATGTAGCATTGCTAGGCCATCCATCAATTCCAATAACTTTGAGATTAAGCCATCCTTGATTCAGATGATTCAGTAAATGGTTCAGTTCATTGGTATGCCAAACGATGATTCTAATGACCATATTGCTGAGTTTTTAGAGTTTTACGACACCATTAAGATGAATGGTGTGACAGAGGATGCATTGAGGTCGCGCTTGTTTCCTTTTACCTTAAAAGACAAGGCAAAGATTTAGTTGAAGATGCAACCGGCTGGTTCATTCATGACATGGGATAATTTAGAAAAGGATTTCCTTACTAAGTACTTTCCACCTTCAAAGATGACTAAGGTTGTAAAGGACATTACCTCGTTTCAGCAATTTAAACATGAGTCGATGAGAGAGGTATGGGAGAGGTTTACTAATTTACAGAGAATTTGTCCACATCATGGATTACCTAAAGATGTGCTTATTCGGACTTTCTACAATGGAGTTACACTGACTACTCGTGATTCTATTTATTCTAAGGCTGGTTGTTCATTAATGAGGAAGACGGTTGATGAGGCTACATCAATCCTAAAAACTATGGCGTTTGACAGTTGTTTGTGGCCTACAAAATGAGCAATTGCACCTAAGGCTGTGGGCAAGATCGAGGTGGATGGTGTGACAGCCCTTCAAACTCAAATTTCTGCACTCTCCAAGCAACTTGGCAACCTTACACACAAGGCCAATACAGCCCCTACATAATTCCAAGGTGAGTAATGTCATATAATGAGCAATATGGGTGATGAGTTTGTTTCTTGTAATGCAGGAAATTTTAGAGATAATGGTTTAAAGCAAGCTAACTTTGTAGGGAACCAATTCCAAGGGAGGCAAGCCAATAATCCCTACTCTAACACATACAATCCAGGATGCCAAAACCATCCAAATTTTTCATGGAGTAATAACAATAAAATAGCTGCACCAAATAATATGGCAAAGGCTCAAGGTCCCCCAGGTTTTCAACAACCACAACAAAATAGGTTGGCATCTATAAAGAATAAATTGGATAAATTTTTGGATGCCATCACTACCAAAATATCGAGCCAATATGAGAGTTAAAAGAGGATGGAGGCAAAGTTTGATCAGATTATAAAGAATCACTCCTCTTCGATTCACAACATCGAAGTACAGTTAGGATAGCTAGCTAATGCCGTGGCCACACGAGGATAAGAAAATCTTCCTAGCAATATCGAGGCAAACCCAAAGGATGTAAAGGCTATCACTCTTAGAAGTGGTAATGAGCTAAAGGCCAAAGAGGAACTAAAGGATGAGACAAAGGCTAATGAAGGAAAGGATCCAAACACAAAGGAAGAGGATTCAACCATGGAAAGGATTGTGGAGACAAATGAAGCCAAGGTGCAAAGTTTACTCCACCACTTTCACCTAAGATTCCTTTTCCACAAAGGTTAAGGAAACAAAATGATAATGAGCAATTCAACAAATTTTTAGAGATTTTTAAGAAGCTACAAATCAACATTCTATTGGTGGAGGTATTAGTGCAAATGCCCAAGTATGCTAAGTACTTAAAGGAGATCATTACAAATAAGCGTACATGAGATACTAATAAGACAGTACCATTAAGAGAGATATATAGCTCAATTATTTCAAAGAAATTGCCTACCAAACTTAAGGATCTAGGGAGTTTTATGATTCCATGCATTGTTGGGACTAATGAGTTTCCATATTGTTTATGTGACTTAGGTGCTAGTATTAACTTAATTCCTTTGTCTATTTTCAGGAAACTTAAATTAGGTGACGTCAAAGCAACCAACATGACATTGCAATTGGTAGATCACTCAATCAAGAGGCCATATGGAGTGGTTGAGGATGTACACATCAAAGTAGACAGGTTTATCTTTCTCATTGACTTTGTGATTTTAGATTTTAAGGAAAATAGGCATTGTCCATTGATCTTAAGTAGACCATTCCTCAATACTGGTAGGACTTTGATTGATGTGCATGAGGGTAAGCTTACACTAAGGGTAGGGAATGAGAGTGTTAAATTTGTCATGTCTAAACTCATGAAATATTTCTAGATGATGAGGCATGTATGAAAATAATGTCTATAGATGATTGTATTATGTAGGAAAATTTTTCACTCTATGCAAGTGATGATGAAGAGTGGAAATTTATTGACACTAAGGATGAGGATGAGACCACATTCACCAAACCTGAACTCTTAGTTAGAAGTGATAATCCTACACCTCTATCTATTGAAAAACCACCTAAACTATAACTCAAACCATTGCTTAATCACTTGAGACATGCATTCTTAGGTGAGAATAACACACTACCTATTATCATATCTAATAAATTAGATGTTGAGCAAGAGAGAAAAGTGTGTGAGGTAGTAAGGAAGAGGGTGAGAGCATTGGGGTGGCAGATTTCTGACATAAAGGGAATTAGTCCCTCTATTATCATGCATAGGATACATATGGAGGAGGGATATAAACTAATGGCTAAGAGGCAAAGGAGGCTAAACCCAAATATAAAAGAGGTAGTGAAGAAAGAAATAGTTAAGCTTTTAGATACAGGAATTATTTATCCTATTTCTGACAGTGAGTGGGTTAGCCCGGTGTAATGTATGCCAAAGAAGAGTGGGATGACTGTAGTAGAGAATGATGAGGGTGTGCTAATTTCTAAGAGAGTGGTAGATGGGTGGAGAGTGTGTATCGATTATAGGAAGTTAAATAATGCCACTATGAAGGACCATTTTTCCCTTCCCTTTATTGATCAAATGCTAGAGAGGATAGTAGGTTATGCATTTTATTATTTTCTTGATGGTTACTCAGGCTATAACCAGATTTTTATCTATCCCGAGGACCAAAAAGGCCACATTTATATGTCCTTATAGCACATTTGCATATAGGCGTATGCCTTTTAGTTTGTGTAATGCACCTGCCACTTTTCAACGATGTATGATGGCATTATTTTCTGACTTAATTGAGGACATTATAGAAGTGTTTATGGATGATTTCTCTATTTTTGGTAGTTCCTTCGATTTATATTTAGCTAACCTTGACAGGGTATTAAAGCGTTGTGAAAAAAATAACCTCGTGCTTAATTAGGAGAATTGCCATTTTATGGTAGATGAGGGGATAGTCTTAGGCCATAAAATTTCGAGCAAGGGAATCGAAGTGGATCGAGCCAAAACAGAGATCATAGAAAAATTACCACCACCTATATCACTTAAGGGAGTTAGAGGTTTTCTAAGGCATGTCGGTTTTTACCATCGGTTTATTAAGGAATTTTCTTTAATTGCTAAACCTCTAACTAATTTGTTAATTAAGGATGTACCATTTGTCTTCAATGATACGTGTTTGAGTGCTTTTGACAGATTAAAGAAGGAATTGGTATCGGCGCCCATAATCACACCTCCAGATTGGTCTCTACCATTCGAGCTTATGTGTGATGCAAGTGGTTATGCTATTGGAGCTCTGTTAGGATAAAGGAAGGACAATCGCTTGTATGTTATCTACTATGCTAGTAGAACACTCTCTGACACTCAACTTAACTACACCACCATTGAAACGAAGATGTTGGTAGTGGTTTTTACTGTAGATAAATTTCATTCGTATCTCCTTATATCGAAAACTATCATCTACACTGACCATTCTACCATTCGACACCTTCTAACTAAGAAAGATGCTAAACCAAGACTAATAAGATGGGTTTTATTATTGTAGGAATTTAACATTGAAATCAAAGACAAAAAGGGCTCAGAGAACTTGGTGGTAGATTATCTATCTCGGTTAGAGAAAGAGAAAGAGGTAGAGAGCACAACACAAACTATTGGGGATAGTTTTTTGGATGAGTTTCTATTAGTACTACATCATTTAGCCACCCCTTGATACGTTGACATTGTAAATTATCTTATAGGGGGTGTGCTACTAGATGACTTATCACATCAATAAAGGAAGAGGTTTTTGTGGGAGGTAAGGTAGTACTTATAGGAAGAACCTTACCTTTACAAAACCTGTGGAGATGGTTTTATCATAAAATGCATTCCTGACTCTGAGGTTAGTGATATATTATCTCATTATCATGATTCAATATATGGAGGGCACTATGGAGCATCAAAGACATCTGCTAAGGTGTTGGAAAGTGGTTTCTTTTGGCCAATATTATTTAAGGATGCTACAGATTACATCCTCCACTGTGATTATTGTCAAAGGTTGGGCAACATTTCAAAGCAATATGAGATTCCTCTTATATCTATTCAAGAGGTAAAGATCTTTGATGTATGGGGTATAGACTTTATGGGACCTTTTCCTTCTTCTTATGGGAATCAGTACATCCTTGTATGCATAGATTACGTTTCTAAATGGGTAGAGGCCATTGTTACACCTACTAATGGTGCAAAGGTTATGGTGAAATTCCTTAAGAAATTGTTCACTACATTTGGTGTACCACGAGCTATTATCAGTGATGTGGGGAAGCATTTTTGCAATCACCAATTTGCCACCCTTTTGAAGAAATATGACTTGCAGTATAAGGTGGCAACACCTTATCATCCTCAGATAAGTGGACAAGTGGAAATGACAAACCATGAGGTTAAAAAGATCTTAGAGAAGATAGTCGGAAGCTCAAGGAAGCATTGGGTGGCCAAATTAGATGACATATTATGCGCATATAAAATAGCATTCAAAACACCAATTGGCATATAACCATTTAGGTTGGTGTTTGGCAAGGCATGTCATCTACCTGTCGAACTTAAACATTGTGCATATTGGGCAATAAAGACACTCAACTTTGATTTGAAGACCACCGGAGAAAAAAGGCTATTTCAATTGAATAAACTCGATGAAATACGCCTCCAAGCTTATGATAATGCCAAGCTCTTCAAGGAAAAGACAAAGAAGTTGCATGATGTATATATCCAGAAAAAGGTCTTTCAAATTAGTGATTTAGTACTACTATTTAATTCATATCTTCATTTATTTTCAGGTAAGTTGAAGTCTAGATGGAGTGGACTTTTTCTTGTAGTCCAAACCTTTCCTCATAGTGCAATTGAGCTCGAGAATGACAAAGACCTAAAACTAGCGCTTGTTGGGAGGCAACCTAATTATAGTTTAGATTTTGATATTTTTAGTTTAGTTTAGTTTAGTTTTGCTATTAATTTAGTTTTTTACTTAGGTTCTTTTACTTTATTTTGTTATTTGTGTTTGTTATTCTAGGTTAGCCAATGCAATGAATGCTTAAGGAAAAGAGAAATTTAGAGAAAAGGCAAAGAAGTGTCTACATGGGCTCATACACGGCTGTATCCAGGCACACATATTATACGCAGACACACATATGCCCATATCCCCTACTATATTTAAATTGATGAATTTTAAGAAATTGGATAGAGTTCAACATGCCCGTATCCCAAACCGTGTGCCTGATTATTTAAAATAGGGTTTTTGAAGTGTTAATTAAGGATAACACGGCCTAATACACGCCCGTGTGAAGGACCGTGTCTCTAACTTTAAATTTTTAGTCTGAACCCTAACATGGGCAGATAAATATCCATATACAAGACTGTGTAGGATATTTGAAATTAGGTTATGCATTGAACATGGTCTGAGATATACCCATGTCTCGAGCCATATACATCGACGATTCCAATACCGAATTAGACACGATTATAGACACGCCCGTGTCATAAACCATATATTCCATTAAACTTTTCATTTTCTACGCAACACGCTCGTATCCTACTGAACACGCCTAGGTAGCGGCTATTTTTAAATAGAAAAAAAGTTAGTTTTTAAATACAAAAACTTCACGCCTCTTCATTTTCTCTCCATCAGAGCATCATTATCCTTATTTCCAGCCTATTCAAGCATTCTCTGACCTTTTTCCACCAATTTTCTTTTGATTTCCATCATCTTGCCTCTTCTTTCTCTTTCACAATGTCTGATTCGCGCCCAAAATGCATCAAAACCTTTTCCACACACACACGGCCTTCCTTCTCCCATCGTCGAGTGCCACCACTGGTCGTACCTCTTCAGGTGCCGGTGAATAAACCACCGCATCAGGTAGCCGCTCCGGCCATTGCTTCTACACTACATCCCTACCTTCGGTTTCGAGATGCTCGGTTCAACGCCAAGGTACAAACTCTTCTCCCATTACCAGTTGAGCCTAGTAATTATATGAGTTAGTATAATTTGACTAGTTCGGGTATTTAGGATGATATTGAGGGTAGACTTTCCTATGGCCATTGGTCTGATTTGTTGGCTATTAGGGACCCCTGTTACCATGAGATTTTTATGGAGTTCTTAGTGTCATTTAAGATGGACAAGACAGGGATAGTGGATGTATCTAGGCCAGATGTGATTAGATTTTTCTTAGGAGGTGTTATTTTCGCTATGTCTATCACTGACTTTGGTATTAGGATGGGCATTTATAGTGCTGAGTTCATCGAGACTGAGCACTGTAGGCAGTCGTGGTTAGATTTCCTACCCGCTGACCACAATATTGTTTGTTTCTTTTAGGAGACACATATTAGACCTAGGGTTCCTTATATTATGAGCCCACCAGGTCTAAGAGCACCTATTTAGCCACTTCTACCTTACAGATTTTACATAGGATTATAGCCCATTCTATCTGCGGATGTCGTGAGAGTACAGGTATGGTCACTAGGTATGATTTATTTTATTTATATTGTTTGGAGATAAGACGCCAGTGTAACCTGGCCTATGGATTGGCGACTTACTTCGATTCTATGTCGGGTAAGTCACGCGGGGCTCTATGTGATGGGAATTATATTACTAGGCTAGCTATTAGACTTGATATAATGAACGTACTCCAAGGTCTTACTAGGAGTTGTCATATGCTGGCTCTGAATATGGATGTGCTGAGATCTATGAGAGTGGTTAAGAGGAGAGGAGATAGATATATCCTTATTGATGGTCCTCCTCCTGCTACTGCTGATGATGAGATCCTTACTGATCCAGTTCAGCCTGAGGGACCACCTATGCCTGTTGTGCATATACCACATGCTAATATTCCACCTGCTATGCCAGCTATACCTGATGATAGATGGGTGTAACATTTTCAGACTCATGCTAGATATGAGGAGATGTTGTAATATCTTTATGTCCACCAGAGTGCTATTTTTAAGGGACTATCTACTTTAATGCTATCCAGCGGGTTAATGCCACCAACCGTGCCACTACCACCTCTTGGTTTTACCCTTGCTCCTGGAGCTTCTTCTTCTACTGCTACTACGGATGCCCCATTCCATGGTGATGATCCTTTGGCAGGTGATCCGGATATGACTGACGACACCGACGACGAGTGACATATCTTTTGTTATTACCCTACTAGTTATTTTATTTTTCATTTATTGTATGTTTTTGTATTTTTGGATATTTGAGATTATGTATGGATTGGGTATTTTGTTATTTTATGTTTTTGTTCCTTTTTATGTTTATTTTGTGTTTTTGTTTTTATTTTTGCAGTTTTTCATTTTATATTCATTTCAGTTATTCATTTGATCCACCAACTGAATCATTATTATTGGAGCTATATTTCAGGTAAGTTTCATTTTTCTCTGTTTTATTTATATTTTTGCACATTGAGGACAATGTTTCGGTTAAGTGTGGGGGGTGTATAATTTGAAAATTTTTAATTTGTTTTTATTAATTAGTTGTATCCTTAAAAATTTAATTGTGCCTATCACTATTATGAACTTAGTTCAAATGATTTGGTTTCCTTGCATAGTTGATATATTCTCCAATTAATGTTTGGCTTGTGATTCTTAAACTTAGGTAATAATTTGAGGGTTGAGGGATTTTTGATCTTTAATGAACTTAATGTTAGACCCTTGGTTATGATTGAGATTCATAGATTAATGTTTAGAATTGTAAACCATGTTTTATATATTTGATTATTATGGGCAAGATGGAGCATTAAATGCACTTGCTTAAGCTATTAAAAGAAAAAAAAGAAAAAGATGAAAATTTTTGTTTGTAATTTAGTGAGATGGAGCATAAAATGCACCACTCACTCAAATAATAAATTCAATTAAAAGAGAAAAATATGATATGAGATGGAGCGTAAAATGCACTTATATTGTAAAAAAAATAATAATATTTTAGGTTAATGGTTTACATTATTTGGATGTTAATTTGTAAATTTTTTGGTTATGATTAAGGGAATGGCTCTTCACTTAGTAATAATTTATGTCCTTTGATTATTAAGTTATTGTTTAGGCTTTTAATTTATAGGGTTTATATTAAATGGAGAATGTGCTAAATATGCAAGTGAAAGTGGTTATTGAATTTTGTAGGAATTTGAGTAATTTTTATTTGAGGACAAGCAAATGCTTAAGTATGGGGGAATTTGATTGTGTCAAATTAGTATATGTTTTAAGAGTTAATTTATGTTAATTTATTATTTATTTGTGTTAATTTATGTTTAGAATAGGTAATTGCATGTGTTTATATTTTGTAAAGGTGTAGAAGACATTTGTCAAGGCTAAAAAATAGAAAAGCTTGAAGAAAATAAGGATTAGATGTCACACCCGCTCCTCTAACTATCGAGTCGGGCGCGACCTGCTGTGCTAAACTCAGATACTAATGCTATAAACATAATATCAAACCTCAAACATCAAGATGGACTTAAAATAAAGTTATCATTATATATACTAAAAATCTTATATAACAATCTCATATTTGTCAAAATACAAGTCCATCTACTAATCAATAAATAAGAACTAAATAATAATACAAAAGTCCAAAATATCTGAGTTTATTGGCTCAACCTCTACTAGACACTGATGGGCACCAAACAGATCCTAAGAGCTACAGCTGATGCTACTCTGCTCGATCTAAAAATATTTTAAAAACAAAAGAGGGTGAGTACAAAAATACTCAGTGAGTGGACTAACTTTAAATACAATCCTTTAAAG
>CATIWO010671094.1:0-10125 GCA_949673435.1 Macaranga tanarius
ATAATTTGCTAGAGGAAATGATAAATGAGCTAAAGGTAATGCTAGAGGTAATGAAAATAAGCTTGAGGAAATTATAAATATGCTGGAGGTAATAACAATAAGCTTGAGGAAATTAAAATTGTATTGAATTGACAGTGAATATAAAAACTGTTGAAAGCATAAAATTGCTAAAAGGAACGACTATTTGTTAAAAATTGATTAGATTGATTTGTTGTTGAGTTGTTGCTTGTTGTGTGTTGATGTTGGATGTTGTGATGTTTGTTGTTGCCTCCTTTTATAATCCAAGTTCTTGGTGCAGAAGCTACGTCTCATAATTCTTCACCTTGCTGCAGAAGTTGAGTTCCTTCAATTCTTCAATAATTACCTCATAGATTCTGTAACCTCTGCGTCCCTTGTATTTCCTCCACAGCTCTTCAACTCTTCCTTTGATTACCTTTAGAATTTTCTTCAACTTAATCCCTAAGTTTTCAGCTCCTCTGTATTTAATTTCAAATTTCAGAAGTTTCACAAGTCCCCTTCCTCCTCAAGAACCTGTAACCTGCTCCATTGAATTTCCTCCAGCATTGAATTTCCTCCAATGTTCCCTCTGGAATTTTCTTCCTTTCCTGTTAAGCCAATAATTAAATTCTTCACCAAACATCTTCAATCAGCACAACTCTTGATTCCTCCTGCATATTCTAGAAGATTCACATTCTCCCCAGCTCTTCCGGTAACCTGCTCATTGAATATCCTCCAGCAGTGAAACAGTGCCTATGATTACCTCTAGAAGCTTCTTTCTTCAGCTCCTCAATTTCTTTTGTCCAAGTAACATTAAATGGGATGGGCTTCATTATTGGGCTTACTTGGGCCTTAATTTTAACAATGGGCTAGAAAATTTATATTTTGGCACAAACAAATAATAATAATAATAATAATTCCATGTAACCCCTCTACGTCATTCTCCTTCACTTGAAAAAAACTTGTCCTCAAGTTTAACTTGAGAATTGAAGTCTTCCATGCTAGAGAAATAAATATTTCGAATATTGTAGCACCTTTGTAAAGAAATTTAAGATAAATACTTGAAATTGTGAAGTATCTATAATTGCTAATAAAGGATTAATGATGATATAATTAAAGTTTTTAACACTAATAAAATCAACATAGTGAATCTTATCAAAAAACATTTTGAGATTTTTTAACCATCAATTCACCACGAGCTTCTTATTTACCAAAATCTTGATATCATTTTTGAAATTTTCAACGTCACTATCAATCTTTTCTTCAATTTCAACATCAATTTCTTCTTTAATTTCTTGAACTATCAAAGGCACTTCTATCTCTTCCATTTGTTCTTCTTTGTCTCCGTTAAAAATTTTCTCCATATTAACTTCATATTCTTTTGCTACTACTTTAACTTCAATACTCTCAATATTCTTATCAACTCGGCACACTATATCTTTTTAGGGTGAGATGGGCTCATGATTCAGCATAAGGAATTCATCTTCTAATAACCACTTCATTATCATCTAGGATCTGATAGGTATTCTTCTATCTTTTTTTCTTTTGGCTTGTAACTTCTTCCACTAAATATAAGCATATCCTCTTAACTTTAAGGCCACTAACTTCACACAGCCCTTAAATGGGATTTTCATGTGTTTAAAGATTTACTCCATCCAATTAACAAAAATATTACCATCAGGATGTCCATCATAACAAAGAATATCTTCCACATAGATTGGATGTCTATGTGTGTTTGCAGAAATAAATTTGTCAATAGGTTGGCCTCAAGCTTCATCATCTATTAGACTTGGCCGATTGTCAAATCGATTTCTATTGGCATCTATTGTCTAAACATTAAATTGATCATTAATTTCTTCAAAGCGTCCCTCGATCCACCAGAATCTATGATCTCCTCTTTACTTAAAGATATTAGACACCACCTTTTGATTCTGCCATGCAATTCTCTAGGCTTCCGCTCTTCGATCATCGTTATAAATACGATTGCTTACTCTACCACATCCACATAGCATAGGAGTAGGTGATTAACCTACTTTGATACCACCTGATGCATCGAGCGAGAATATAAGAACACAAGGCTAGTATATAACTAAGTCTTAAAGAAAATAAATAAGTTTCAGCACACAGAAACTTAAACAAATTTGAGAGAAATTCTGATATTATTGATGGATGAATTATGAGAATATAGGCTACCTATTTATAGGGATGCAACCCCTTTACTACATAAGAAATAAAATAAAATATTAGTTAAGATGGAAAATAAAAATCAAATACAATCTTAATTAATATAGGAAAATCAAATCCCAACTAAATGGGAAAGTATAAATTATTGTCCCTAATCAAAGTTAACTAAATAAGAAGAAAACTAAATAATAATAATAATTATAATCATCATCATCATCATCATCATCCGAGAAATTTTTCCAGTGATCCCTTGCTTGGAACTAAATCCGTCCATGGATAAAACATTTGGGTTTGGATATGATGACAGTAGGAGTAGGCTCATATAATATAAGACATCTCCATACCGCCCGAATCTTGAGCATTGCCTGCTTTACTATATGGTACAATACTTATTCGGAATGTGTATAATTAAGAACCAACCATTACATACAAATGCAAGCAGAATATATCCCCATAAGCATGTAATTACAATTATAATATACATGAACATGACATAAGATGATATACAAAACATATAAACATGGCAAGAGGAAATATATGTACATAGCAAAATATAATATACATGGCAAAGAAGAACATGAACATGGCAAAAACAACATACACAATAGCAAGAATATAAAGCATGGCATATTATATACATATGGTATGTTATGGAAAAGATAACATGGCAGATCTATGCATATTCTTGGCATAAATGCTAAAATACATATCACGTCTAAGATGTAAAATATAGTAAATCATGTCATGGGTGGAATTTAAGGTGCGGATAGGTCATGGTATGTACACAATACAAAACATGGTAAAACATGACATGTTATAGCATATCATGTTATATCATATATGTAATATCCCAAACAAGCTTAAAACATGGAATAAATGCATATACATATTATAAAAATAATGCAAGTGATCATGTAAGAAACATAGCAATCATATCTACATCATGTAGTTAAGATATAATCATATAAACATGCAATATCAAACATAGAATAACATATATGGAAAATTATATACAATAAAATCATAGCAATATTCACACAAGAAATAAAAGAAAATGAATAAATAATAAAAAGATATGGCTAATCTCTTTCATTAACATCTTTCCTTTATTTGCTTTTATTGTGGGGGTCTTTAACCTTATGTTTGGGCCTCTTGAAAGATGTGTTTATTTGTAAAATAAAATAAGATTTTAAAGATCATAAGGTGAATAATATAAAATAAAACACTGAAAATGAAGAGATAAAACCAAGTTTAGAAAGGTTAATATAAAAGGATTCTTTTAAAATGAAAGAAAAATTTAGTAACTTGACCATATTATTACCCTCATCTTATTATTGGAATGATCCTTTTAATCCACTACTTTTTAGCATTAAAAGTATATTTCATACCCTTAATAGAATGATCACATTTAATTATTAAGGATTATTCATATAAATTGCATATCAATATATCACAATAACAACATATTATATACATATAGATGTAGTGTAGTACATAGAATATAGCATATAGCATATAATATTGGCTTGAAATTGATATTAGGCTAGTAATTAGCAACATAAATAAACAGGTTAGAAAATTTGTTGCAAATGTAAAAGAAATGACCAAAATATATTAGCTTTTAGCAAGTGCACACAATAATAGTGAACATATTAGTAGATGTTAGTAATAAGCAAGAAAATTAAAGCAAATATTAGTAAAAATTAGCAAGAGTTAGTATTGATAGCTTGAGAGTTTAACCAAGATATATAATATGCAAAAGATGTAAATATACTTAAATGCAATGCATGATACACACAACAAATAAATTCGGGGTGCATACAAGATGCAAAAGATACATGATAAAATTTAGGATACATGCAAAATAATGAAAATTTGGAATACATACAAATGTGCAAGTGATACAAGTCGGGGCATATGCAATTAAACTTATTTAATCTAAAATACTATAAGCACATAATAGTAATATGCATCATTCACATGACATGCAATGAAGCAAGTTAATATGCAATTTATGATGCAAGAAAGCAAGCAATTATAATAATCAAAAGTAAAAGCATTAGGTTAGTAACAATCAAGCACACATAACATAATCAAGGATAAAACTTAAAAACAAACTTTAAAATTAATGGTTTAAGCTATTGAGTTATTAAAAATCAAAAATCAAACTTTTAATAAATTAATAAGCAAGTGAAAATCAAAATAAAGAAGCAAAAATAAAAGTTTTTAAAGAAAAACAAAGATTTTGGCCCATAGTTCAATTATCCTAGGCTTATAGTGTCACTTTTTATTAAGGCCCTTAATGATCTTTAAGGTTTTAGTGACTATAGAATCCATTCTTAGAGTCCTTTTGAATTAAAAAAAACATAAACAAAAATATGAAAAAAATCCTTATAAAAGCTAGTTTTCTAGGTTGAACAGCCGGCACAGGCTTTTTTTTTTTTGCTGGCCGATAGAGGAGAATGGCCGGCCAAAGGCATGAACAACCAGCTGACTATTCATGTTTGGGCCCCATTTTTGCACTTTTGATTCAAATTTTTAAGAAATTAAGGCTCCACACATAAGAACAAAGACCTCAGAAGATTAAAAAAAAAAAAGGTATTTTTGAAAGTAATTAGCCTAAAAAATGGGTTAGAAACTCACTAAAAATGAAAGATTGAAATTGAAATAGGTATTTAGGAATTAGTTTGGTTTAATTTGATTTTGACTTTGATTGTTATTTTTGGTTGATTTAGGTTCTGGAATAAATGGTTTGGAGATGAAATGAAAGAATTTTGATGGTGGATCGAGAGTGAAAATAGGTAGAAAGTGAGTAGAGAAAAGAGTAAGGTGTAGATTTGGTATATGAAATGATTTTTCTCTCTTCCTCACTTGCACACACTCCCAAAAAGTCCTCTTTAAAAAATCTAGGACTCACTATTTATAGACAAAACAAGGTTATGGCAATGATGAAATTAAGTAATATATCAAAAGGATGAAAAGGTAAATAGAATATACACTTTATCTTTACATATGACACTTGGCGTGGAATATTCCAGAATAGAATATTCCTTATTTGTGGATTAATCTTAGGAATTGTGTCTTATTTTATTAGACATAAATGGTGATATGGCAAAGTGTGAGACCCACTTTGACTGTTGGAGGTAAAAAATTTAACTTTTTAATAAATGGTACCCACAGACTTGCTATAGTTTTAGAAGACAGTTTCAGACTGAAATTTGGTCTCGAGAACTTGAATTTGACATCAAAAAATGTCGTTTGGCCAAAATTTGACTTTTCATTCTAAGACTTTCTAAGGTTAAACCAAGGCACGAGAAACACGAACAGACTAAAAACTCTAAAAGTTAATTTAAAAGAGCCTTTTTTTAAGGTTTGATTTATTGACTCAAAATATACTAGTCAGAGGGATTTCTCACTCAATCAATCAACTAAATCCTGTTTTCCAGCATCATTATGGTCAAGTAAAAGGCTTGTTATAGTTTGGTTTGGTATTAAAAAAGTCAAAACAGGTACGGAAAGACTATCGGGTAATGGTTTAGAGTTTCGGATGATTGTGAAATATTTTGAAAGTCATTTCTTTTCATCAATCCCTTTTAATGGTGAGATATTTTCATGAATTTATTATTAGCCATTAGGGTTTTGAAAATGACCCCTAACAGTTTGCCCCTTGTTTTGTTGGAATTTGTGTGATTTGATGAAACATTAAGAATAAAATGTGTGTTGATGTTAATATCGCAACTCACAAATTCTAACAAAGTATAGAACAAACTCAAGGTTTAAGAAATCATACTTGAATTATTTTATCTTGATGCTCGTCTTTGATTATTATGAACTCACACTTAAAAACATAGGTTAGTATTAAAATTGAAATTAGAGCTTAAAACTGAACTTGACTAAAACTGATGAAATTGCAATTTGATTTGGAGTTGAAATTAAATTTGAAATTAAAATGGATTACTTGGATGTAATTTGAAAATGAACTTGAAATTGGAATTTTAAAATTGAAATGACGAGAGGCTGTCCCTAAGTGTTAACCCACTCATCGTGGGTTAAAAGGGTTTTGTTTAAGTGTCATCAGGTTCCATATAACCAAAACTGAGTCACTTAGATTTGAATCGAGATTGAATTTGAAATTGAGAATAAAATTGTATTGATTCTCTCGATTGAAGTTGAGATTGAATTTGAAATTTGAGTTGAAATTGAGATTGAAATTCATTTGAAATTAATTGAATTAAAATGAGTCGCCCAGACTCAAGCTTGAACTTAATATTGAAATGGATTTGAAACGAATCATTTGGACTTAAATTTGAAACTAAACTTGAAATTGAAATGAGTCACTTGGACTCAAGTTTGAAATTGAACTTGAAATTAAGTTTAAAATGAGTCATTTGGACTCAAATTTAAAATTAAACTTGAACTTAAAATTGAAATTTATTTTGAACATAAACTTGAACTTAAGATTGAAATGAGTCACTTAGACTCAGGTTTGAAATTGAACTTGAAATTGAATTTAAACTTGAACTTGATATTGAAATAAGTCACTTGGACTCAGGTTTGAAACTGAACTTGAATTTGAAATTGATTTTGAAGAAGATGAACTACTCATGGTCTCATCAATTGATTTGAAATTGATTGAAGTTTATTAAAGATAGAATTGATTGAAGAAGATGAACCACTTATGGTTTTATCATCTTAATTGATTGAAATATATTGAAGTTGGACTGATTGAACAAGATGAGCTACTCACAGTCTCATTATTTAAATTAATTAAAATTGATTGACTTGAAATTTGAAATTGCATTTGAAGTTGGACTTGAAATTGATATTAAATTTGACATTGACTTGAAATTAAGATAGAAACTGATTTGGAAATGGGATGATTGGAATTGAAATTGAAATTGATAAAAGCTCCGCTGAGGAAGGTATGTATTTTTTTGTGATTATTTTTGAAAAACTCAATGGGAATGATTTATTATTTGAAAAACTTACTAAGGAAAATGGAAGTTTAAAATTTGAAAATTGATTGGGGAATCGAATTTTAAATAGCTTATTAGGGAATTTATTTTGAAAACTAGTTTTGAAAACTTTTATTTTGAAGATACCTGCTGGGGAGATAGTGTATAAATGCAATGTAATAACATGACTTAAATACTTTAAGGAGGAATAGTTACTAACTTGAAAATGTTCCTGCTTATCTTGTGACTACATACTGATATCTGTAGTATCTTCTGAAGACTTTAGAAGTATCATTACTCTTTATCTACTCATTCTATGTTTGACTATGGAAACTTTTGAAGACTTTGGATAACATATAGATATTTGTTGGACTCTCACTGGGGAATTTTTGAAAAACTTTCAGAAATGAATTAGACATAAAAATTAAGCTAAGCTCTAAAAAGGAACTTTTAGAAAAGTTTGAAGTCTATGGATGACCCAATAGGAAAAACTCCTAACCTAGAAAATTTACTTTAGTAATATAAAAATAATAATAAATGCTTATTTAACTAACATGATAGAGGGAATGAAGGTTAACAACTATGACATGAATGACTTACTTAGCATAATTACAATACATAGAGAGAAAAATAATGAGATAAAAGATAATAAAAGTGCATGACTCAATAGAGTTATGAATTTTAAAAGAAAACAATGACCTTGCAAAATGTTTATGAGTTTTTAGAAAAATAAATATATAATGCAAGACACTAATGGTACACTTAAAAGATAAGTTGAAAAATATGTGTGCAAGTAAATAACCAAATGCATTCATGAATTGTATATTAATATAACTAGTATGCTAATCACAAAATGATCACTAGAGAAACTAACGGAACTACAAAAACATATGTATATGAATGTGTGTGTGCTCAAGTGCAAATATGTTTGTATGCTTGAAATATACATAAAATAATTAAAATTGTTTTCACACATAAACTAAAGGATGTACTAGCATGAAAAATAATTTAACATATATACTATAAACAATATGTATATGCATGAATGAACATCACTTATAGAAATAGCTGAAAGGATATATGCTTAATAAAAAGCACTAGATATGAATGAATAGTCATAGAAACATATCAATTTATAATGGAATATGTGTTGATATTCAAATTTCAGCAGTCCTCCAAAATAGTCCGATGATGAAAACAATTACTAAAGAATGCATGAAGGCTGTGGTTGGAGCTTCGAACCCGTGCTTTGGCCACTCAAAACTCTAAAACCAAACCCTTTTTCACCCCTAAACTAATAAAGTTTCAAAATTTAAGTCTGGTTTGAGTCTGAGAACCCTAAAAAGACCGAAAAAACCATAAAAAGACCCTAGAAAAGCCGCAGGATAGCTTGAGGGGCCCGCGCCCATCTTTATGGGCACGTGCCTATAGATCTTTGGTCTATGGGTGCATTCCCATTAAGCGTGGGTACGTGCCCATAACTCACAGTCACATGTCTATGAATGTCCTGGGGGTTCTATAAATTCAGATCCCGCTTACACCAAAAATGAGGCCATTTTTAGCAAAATCTACCCAAACTGTATTGGATTGAAGACTCAAGACACCCATTTGTACTAAATTCATACCTTTTCTTATTTTAGGTTGATGTTTAGACCTACTTGAACCAAACCCAAATTCCATCTTTGTCAAAGCACGTTTGAAGAAGTATACAACTGCATTTTTCATCTTATTTCTCATTTTTTAGCATGGATGACCTACGAATCAAATCTTAGAGACTTCTCAAATCTTATTTTTACAAGAGGCCTAGCCAAACCCATTTGTGAGGACCCAAATCATTTTACATGTTTATTTTATCGCAAATGCATTCTCTCTCCTCCTACTCCTTTTATTTTTGAGCAATTGTGTTGTAATTTATGATGAAAAGCAGTTTGAAAATAAGATGTGTGATGGAGTAGAAGAAGGGGGATTGTCCGAGAGTGTTTGTTTCATTTTTGCATTCATTTATGATTCTTTTTTATGCATTTGAATTTATTTCATGAGATTCTACATATTTAGTGTAACACCCTCCAGGTGCCACATACACGTGTCCAGAACATTAAAATTTAAACAAGTACAATAAAATGTTTCACATTTAAAAAGATCCTTTATATTTGCATATCAAAGTATTTATAGTACATAGTATTAAAATTTCAAAATTTACAATGGCAAGACTTGTGCCTTTTCAAAAACTACATGTCAAATGTTGATATGCTCTGATGGATGGATGGTAACACTGTCGTCAAGCACACGGTTGTCCCACCTTAGCCCGTTTCACTCAAACTTCAAGCTTTAACAAAAGTAAGCTTTACACAAACTAGCTACCACCTGAAAACCATAAATTGCAAAGGAATGAGCTTGCTACTCAAGTAAGTAATTATTAAACCAAGATCACCAATAGTGCTTCTCTAGAACTATAAAAGAACAGTTGGAAAAACACATCAGAATTTTCAACACGATCAGATACACGGTCGTGTTCCTTCCCGTGTTACCCAATAGCACAGTACACACATTTTAAACACGACCATGTACAATTAACTTTCTACCGAGACACGCCCATGTATAAATACACGGCCACGGGACACGCCCGTGTAAAGAGCAGCTAAAACACTTTACTATGCACATATGAACACAGCCGCGGGACACGCCCGTGTATTCACCCATTTTCACTACTGGCAATTTTCACTCAATTATACACGGTCCGAGACACGCCCGTGTTACTCATCTGTACACTATTTCAAGGCGCTTAATCAAACCAATCAACACCCAAATCACCATACATTAACCTGAACAATAATTGTACAAAAGCTAGCATAAATAAAGGGGTTTATAACTCATTAATTACACCCCATCAAGCATCAAATTCATATCAACATAATATAACATTCATAATGCATGAATGTATGCTTTTGATTCTCATTTCCCCTTTTTCTTTAATCGTGGCCCATTCTCG
>CATIWO010671188.1:0-10916 GCA_949673435.1 Macaranga tanarius
AAGAGATAGAATTGTAAATTTGTCATCACATCTTTTAACATAAACATAATGGTCCTCATCAATCATCTTGAAATCATAAGTCATAATAGCCTTATGAAATCTAAGGTACCATTGTCTGGATGACTGTTTAAGACTATAAATGGATCTTTGGAGCTTGTATACTTTGCGCTCTTGGCTAGGGGTGTTCATCGGTCGGTTCGGTCGATTTTGGGGTATTTTTCTGACCGAACCGAAATAACCGAATTTGAAAAAATCAGAACCGAACCGAATTAGGTCCAAAACCGAATCGAACCGAAATTTTTGGATAGAAAACCGAACCGGCTGAACCGAACCGAAAATTTTAAAAATATTGATTATTTTTATATTAAATTTGTATATATTTGTATATATTTTTAACAAAATATTTAAAAAAATTAAAATAAAAATAAAAAAATCGGTTATTTCGGTTATCTCGGTTAATAGATATTTTTTTTACATAAAATCGAACCGAACCGAACCAAATTTCGGTTCGGTTCAAAAAATTCGAAAATTCTAAAAATACAAATCGAACCGAACCGAATAGGGTCGGTTCGGTTTTTGGTTCGGCCATTTCGGAGGGCATGAACACCCCTACTCTTGGCCTTTAACGACAAAACCTACAGGTTGTTCCATGTAGATTTCTTCGTCTAGTTCTCCATTAAGAAAAGTCATTTTTACATCCATTTGATGCAATTCTAAATCCATATGAGCCACAATAGCCAAGATAAAGTGAATAGAGGTAAACCTGACAACAGGTAAAAAAGTTTCCTCATAATCTATACCCTCTTGTTGAGTATAACCTTTCACCACTAGTCGAGCTTTATTTCTATCAATGGAACCATCCGCCTTACGCTTAATCGTGAGAATCCACTTATTCCCAATAATTTTTCGGCCATGTGGTAAATCAACCAAGTTCCAAACTTGATTCATTCTCATTGATTCCATTTCCTCTTCTAATACAAATTTCCACTTTTCCTTGGCAGGACACTCAAGTGCCTCTTTCACAGTTTTAGGTTCCTCATCATCATCAGGAGTGACAATATAGACTTCATTCTCAATTGGAAAATGCTTTTTAGGAGTTTTAAATCGTATACTCTAACATAATTGAGAATTATTACTTTCACCAATCAAAATTGGATCAGTTTTGATATTATCTCTCCTACTCAATTGAGATGGGTGAAGTAATTCTTGTATGCTCCCACTGTTTAAAATAGGACTAGGTACCATATATTGTGTGTTAACCATATGTTGACTTATACTAGTCTCATCAGTGTCATCCATCTCAAATAAATGACGATCTTTGTCTACATCATCCCATGTAGGGAAATTATTTTCAAGGAAAGTAACATTACAGGACTCAATTTTAGTTAGTCTTCCATCAGAATCCTCACCAATAAACATATAACCTTTTGAGTTTTCAGAACATTTTATAAAGATACACTTCTTTCCTCTTGGTCCTAATTTACCAAATTTATGAAAATTATCAATAACGTATGCTATAGATCCCTACGGATGCAACTCATTCAAATCAGGTTTTCTACCCAACCACAACTCATAAGGTGTAGAGGAAACTGATTTAGAAGGCACACGATTAAGTATATAGGCAGCAGATAATAAAGCATCGCCCCAGTAACTAATGGAGACTTACGCCATCATAGACCTAATCATTTCAAGCAAGGTTCGATTCCTTTGCTCGACAACACTATTTTGCTGCGGAGTTCTAAGAGTCGTTAATTGCCTTATTATTCCTTTTTCATTACATAATTCTTTAAATTGTTCAGATAGATACTCTCTATCTGTCCTTAATGCTTTTATTTTGCTGTCTAATTAATTCTCAACCTCATTTATATATTTTTTAAAACAATCTAATGCTTCAGATTTATGGGAGATCAAATAGACATGACCATATCGAGTGAATCCATCTATGAATATAATAAAATATGAGGCTTTATGCTTTGCTTTTACACTCATTGGTCCACATATATCATAATGTACTAGTTGCAATGGATATTCAGCTCTTGTGCCCTTTCCAAATGGTTTTCTAGTAGCTTTTTCTTGTAAACAAAATTCTCAAATGGGTAATTCAAATTTTATGTTTGATCCCAAAAGACCATCACGAGCAAATCTATTCATTCTATCTTACCCAATATGCCCTAATCTAGCATGCCATAATTGTGCATCCACATTATCATTGCTAGATTTAGTAAATAAAGAAAAAATAAACACCATGATTACTATTACAATAGTTCATGTTCAATACCATAAAACTATCCATAATATAGCCACAACTATAATAAATAGTACCATAGGTAATCTTAAAACATTTACCTAGAAAATACAAACCATATCCTAACTTTAATAGAGCAAGTATAGAGACCAAATTTCATCGAATTTCAGGAGCATAAAGAACATCATATAGGTACAAGATTCGACCTTCTTGCAAATCCAATTTGTATGTGCCAATTCCTTTAACTGCAGGTCTTGCATTATTACCTACATATATCCACTTTATTCTATTTGGAATTCGATGAAATTCTACAAATTCATTTCTGTCTCTAGCTACATGGTATGTGGCTCCTGAGTCTTTTTTAGGCTTAGTGTATTCACGAACAAAATGACCCAGGTTTCCTTTCTTTGTTCCACGTCCAGTCTCACTCATTTTGCCTTTGCCTTTCCAATTATTATTGAACCTTTTGTGATTAAATCCAGAAGCCTTATTGGAACTTGATTTAGCCACATATGCATGTGCATTTGGTGTGGCAGCCTCAAGGTGCTCGTCTTCCAATTCTAAGTGGCGCGCAATATCAGTAAAGGTTTTGATATTCTCATTATGAGTCATATTCACTTTCATATATTCCCAACTATCTGGGAGAGACCGGATAACAGCTTGAACTTGTTGTTCATCAGTGAGGTTGTGCCTAACTGCTTTCAGTTCCATGATCATGTTTGACATATCCCTCAAATATTATTTCATGGGCTTATTAGGGATCTTCTTATAAATGTCAAACTTAATGGTCAGCTACCTCAGTTTGGAGATAGTTGTCCCTCCAAACTTTTCCCTTAAAGTAACCCACATTGCATTGACAGTTGGATACTGTTGGTACTCATATACCAAATCATTATTTATAAAACTTATAAGAATTCCTCTAGCAGTGGAATCCTTCTTTTTCAAAGCATTAAAAGTAGCCATATTGCGCCTAAGTTACGCATTATTCACATTTTCCTCACCAGCTTTGGGCTCTTCCATAATATTGTTAATAGCTTCCAAAGCTTCTTGCTCTTCAAGGACATATTGTATTTTCAAGTGCCATAGGTTGTAATTATCACCATTTAATTTCTCACCCTTATTGAGTTCATCTATGATATTCTTGGATGCCATAGTTAGTCACAACTATAAAAGATATTATACATACAATCACTTATACACATCATAAAGTCGTAATTTAAATTAAATTATTAAACATTTTCATATGAATTAAATGAGAAAGTTCACTATGTTTCCAATCATTATACTTTTCAAATGTCAAAATTTAATAATTTAATTTAAATTGCGTCAATCATAATTCTAGATGAGAATTCCTATAAATTCTACCAATTATAGAATGCCCATATTATGAAGTAATAACAATACAATAATTCACAATCAAACAAATACTTCATAATATATAAATAAATACATAGCAATATTATGTACAAAAATAAAAATAATTAATACATAAAACTATTTATGTAGGTTTATATATCTAACTGTTCTAGGAATAGACTCCTCAAAATGCTCTCTATCCAAGATATAATTAACATTATTCTTAATCCATGGATAGCTAAAGTTAGAAAATTTTGAAGTCCTAAGGTTGGGACTTACACTCAAAATAGAGGATTTATTTAAATACTTTGAGATATAATCCTCCAAAAATATATAAACTAATGTCTCATATGATCCAGACTTTCCTTTTAGAAAATCTCTTTTGTCCCTATTTTTTCCCCATGATTCAATTTCAAAAATCCTGGCCTTAAAGGTTAGAAAACTGCTAAGAAAAGAATCAGGTAAAGTGTTTTCTAAGGCCATAATTTTATAGTAATCATCCATAACATAACTATTACTTATAACTGTCTGAATCATGTTATTAACAGTTCTAACATGCTTTATGAGAGTCTGTTTAGTATCCATTCTATATTCGGAGAGATTTCTTCTCAATAATGCCAACATTAGCTTCTGATTTTGGCTTCTAGCAGCCACAGGAGGACGCCTCACTTATGGACGATTAGGATCTCTTAATTCCTTCTAAGCCTCCTATAATCTCTCAAATGAAGCCATCTCTTTAACCGATACATTATTCCTCTAACAAAAGTTAAAGAAAAATTAATCGATTAAAAATATCTCAATCCGCAAATATAGAATAAACACATATTCGGCCAAAATAAAAACTTAGGATACAATCAAAATCAAATATATATCATAAGGATTCTCCTTCATTATAGAAAATTTTTAAGACCGGAATCATAATTTTGGATATACATACAATTTATTATGAATTGTTTCAATAAAAATTCAATTAAAAATTGTATTTTAAATACTAATATAACTTAAAAATTAATTTTCATACTTCTAAAAATTAATTTTCTCCCACTGGACCTCAACTCCGTCAATTATAAATATTAAAAAATTACTAATATTTATTAAGAATTTTTCTTAATCAAAATAATTTTATTTTGAATTTTCTTTTACTCAAAAAGAAAAATAGAAAATAAATAATTTACATATCAAAAAAATTTATTTTAATATAAATAAAAATTATATAAAAAATATGGAGTCTAGTGGTGGTGGCGGCGTCAAAAATCACCGCCTATATCTCACGCACGCGCTTCCACGTGCCACTCACGCGCGTGGGATTTGTTTGGCCTAGCTACAAATAACAGCTAGATGAATTCCACTTGCGTGCGTGGCGTGTGCAAGCCACACGCCGCCTTGGAAATAGATTCCATCTCTGAAACTTTTTTTACCCCCCTATTTTGACTGTTCTGAGTTCAACGGTGCAATTAGATTTTAATTCAGACATCTATAAGTATGAGTTTGAAGTTCAAACTCTTGTTTTGGGAAGTGATAAAAGTGTCATCTTCAACCTTTGAAATTTTTCTAAGTCTGTAAATTCCAGAATATGGTTTAGCAAGTAGGCAACTTTGATCAACCATAACTTTGTCTATACTCAACCAAATTTAATGTTCTATATATTATTTTAAATCTTGCATGGCATACTTTAAATACGTGTAAAATGTTATGGCATCAAACACAATATGCAAGTTCGAAAATAGGCATAAAGTTGCTATCCCAACCATATATCAAAACATAAATTTCAACCATATTAATACCAAAAAAAAATTAATCACCCAAAAATCATAGGAATCATCAATATAGCTCTGATACCAATGTTATATTACAGAATTATAAATATAAACAAGTTTGGATTACTTACCTCTTGATGATTCCACAATGTTAATTGAAATTCTCCAACACTAGATCAAGTGTTAATCACAAAAGGATAAACACTATAATTCACAACCCTATTTGCTCTAGTTTGTTCTATTAATTTATGAGATAGTTTTTTCACAGAGAGTACAATCATTATTCTCTTCTTTCTATCATTAAAATGATATATACATAAGTTATATTCTAAGGGTTGTAACTCCTCCAAGAGTTACAATTCTATTTAATTAACTTTATATTATAATAAACTATAATATAAATAAATATAATATAAATAGAATAATCATTCGGTTCGGTTCAACTCGTCATGGGTAAACCCGACCCGAATTCCAACAGAAAGAAAGGCCACAAAAATTATAATAACAGCTAAAAAAATTTCATTTCTTTACATAAAAGTTCATGTCTTATAGACTAAAAACTCAAGTTAAAAATGCCAACAAGGTCATGACACAAATCAAGAAGTAAGAATCATTTTCTTTCTTATGAACCCAAATACTTACAATGCAAAAAATATTAAACAAATCAAAACGCACAAAAAAATTAAAATGCATGAAGTATTTCATCATCACACGAGAAGAAGTATATAGCAATATATGCACCAGTCAGAGAAAGATTGGATCATACCTTCTCACCAATTGGTTCACCTCCATCCCATTCAGCTGATTGATAGATTAGGATCTTGAAGAATGTAAGGTCTAGTTTTAAGAGTATTCATTGCATTTTGCAATTTGAATATCTAAGCTAGACGGAGAAAGCTTTGATTTGAACTTAGAGAAAAGAGAGAGCATTTCGTTAACAAGGGCCTGTGCAGAGATAATAGTATTAACAAGTAATATAACAGAAGTAGAAGGACAATGGAAGATTTTTTTAGAGAAGATAGGTCACCACTTATTGTTCTGAGGGTAATTTGGTATGGGGATTGATGGATAAACTAGCTGATTTAGACCTGGAAATGGTCTTCTTGCTCGGCCTTCTCGATTTGCGTTATTAACCAATGGGTAATCCAACTTGTTCTTGTGGCTAACAATATAGAGCCTGCAATAAATGTTTTTCCACAGTTATCAAATTGTTGGAAATATATTAGTTGCTAAATGTAAAGAAGTTGCGAATGTGATTAACTTGGAACTAAAGTTGGTTTACTTTCTATAACTGACAAGAAGACCCTTGAGGTTGATCTTTCTTACTTAATCGTTTGAAACTGATTCTTCCACAACTTCTTCAGGACCGTTAGCCAAGATTGCATATGTGAATATAAAAAATGTTTATTGTAAATTGTTACGAGAAATACAAAGTGAAAATTTTATTTTGGTTAATTGTTCTTCAACCAGGATTCAAACTCATAACCTCGCAGCCACTTAAACCAAAGCTCATTATTGGAATACAAAGTGATATTCAATGAAAATACAAATGGGATTATAATCCCTAGTATAGAATTGAGGACTAGAAACCTCCATGCCATAATGTTAACAAGTTTTTTTATGAGCTTGACCGAGACAAATGACAATAGTGTCAAAGAGGGCACAAAGATGAGGTTTGCAATGCCATTGATTATCTTCAACTGGGGAACATTCTTCCCTACTGTTTTAGCTGCAATGGTTACTGTTACAATTCTAGTTACTAGGGTAGACTCAAAAAGTTTGATAAGATTTAATCTCATAGTTGTTTGTGTGGGCTGTAAATTTAGAAAACGTTGAATGAATCAAATATAATATTTTTAACATTTGTAGCCATAATCATGGAAATTGATGTTAAAAAACATTATGTGGGAATTCAAGTAAAGAACATCTCATCGGTATGGAGGCTTAGTGGGAGATAGCTTTTTTGCCAATTCTACCACACCTCACACCTCATTGGCAAATAATAAAAATAGTTCAAGTAGTAAATTTCTTATTATTCTATGGATGCCTTTTTTTTTTCAATTTTCATCTTATGAGCTAAGAATCTCTTCCACATTTCAAGAAGTGTGTCAAACTAAAAAAAAAAGATTCTAAACAATAATATACCAAACTTGTATATGAAGGAATCCTAATATCCTACCCATTTTAATTTATTCATTCAAGAAATTAATAGTTCAAACCTGTTTGGGATTTTTATTCAAGGCAAATTGAGAGGTATCCAGGATAGACCTGCATAATCCTGGATTGATAGCAATGGTTACTATAGACCGTGAATTTCTAGACTCATGACTTTGATGATTCTCTTTTAGAAGCTTGATATGCTATCGTATTACCAAAGGCCTTCTTAAAGAAAACACTCAAAACCCCTTACTTCATGAACTGTCCAATTTCCTTAATTGTAAAAATCGTCAATACAAGGAAAAGAAACTATATCTATTCATCCTCTACATATTATGATACCTCTCATTTTATGATGATAGGCTATTATTAATAGCATGGTATCAGTCCATTTAATCTTGTTAGAATCATAATGGATGGTTCCTGAATCATAGGTTCCTTCAACAGAGAAGAATTCATCATTTAAAAGAACTTAGTAAAACTCTCTATAAACATAATTCATTTAAAAGAACTTATCAAAATCTCTATGAACATAATTCATTGAAAAGAACTTATCAAAATCTCTATGAACAATCAGAATAGTAAAATAATTAGGATGATGTTGGCAAGCTAGTTCCGGCCAAACCATGAATCAAGAATCTAAATATACTCATGCAATGCAAATATTTCACTTTTAAACTAATGTATCGCAGTCTCTAAACAACAAACTGAATAAAAAATCCCATCAATTTTATAAATATAGAGAAAACTAATATAATGAACTTCAAAATCCAAAAAACATTTACTATATTTTATCATAACTAATGCTCCGTAAAAAAAACCAACATAACCCATAAAAGAACCCACCCAAGAATTAGTTGAAGTTTAAATAAGAGTAAAACTAGAAATGGGGTTAAAGCGGGATGGTGGAAGGATTGCATGATGGTGAGATAGTGAGGTTGTAGTTAGAGCGGTGACTGTGGAGGTGGGAAGAGAGTTCAAGGAGATAAAAAAAAATAGAGAAGAGGAGAATATTGAAGAATAATAGAGAAGAGAAGAATATTGAAGAATATCTTGTATTATGAAATATGGTTCTACATTTCTTAAGTTAAGAACACTAGAGCATATAATATATATAGAGCTAACTGATCATAGCTGTTACAAAAGATTAAGGAAAGGCCATAAAATCAGCTGCATAATCTTCAACCAATTTAGTCAACTAATGTAGCTGGAGTTCCCTTACCTAAAAGACTACCATTTTGATTTGAATTTGTTATATTTTGAACTAGTTTGTCACTAACATATTTCTATTAATATGGATATTATTGTAAGTATGTGGATCCTTATCACTCTAAGATTTAAGAAACTTCTTATCTCTTCATTGACTCACACAAATATTACTGGCACAAGGCTGTGCTATAATGTTAATATCCGTCCGCAAATTGAGCCGGGGTTGAAGGTAAAGTTTAGGTCGAAAAGAAAAGAGAGCAGCCTTAGACAAGGGTTGAGTAAATATATAAGCAATTTGTCTTTCAGTGGAAATATATTATTTAATAAGAAGTCCAAGTGCAATGTGTTCTCCTACAAAATGATAGTCTAACTCAATATGTTTACTCCGAGAATGAAACACAGGATTAATTGTTATGTAAAGAGCACTAAGATTGTCACAATAGAGAACTAGAGTTGAAGAAAATGGAACGTTGAGGTCGTTGAGAATGATAGTTAACCATGTTATTTCTATAGCAGTGTTGGCCATTGTGCAATACTCAGCTTTAGTACTAGAGCATGAGATGGTATGTTATTTCTTAGCACACCAAGAAATGAGATTGTGATGAATATAGACATACGGACATGAGATCTAATTCAAATCCTTTGAATTATGATGTAGGACCAATCACGAGATTCCGAGCTAAGAGGATGAAAGATGCTACTAAAGAACTTGTGCAAAGGAGTCTCAAGCCTTTGGAATAAAAAGGAGATGATTTGGAGGAAACTAAGTTAATCAATTTATTTAGTTGTGCTCAGGCCGATACACGCCCGTATGTATTTTTACACGGCTATGTTGAATGTTCGTAAATAGTCTAGAGGTATATACGGGTATCCACACGCCCGTGTTCAAGGTCATGTTCTAAGACACACCCGTGCTTATTTTTGAAGCATCATCTGCATGATACACGGTCAGATGACACGCCCGTGTAGGAAGCCGTGTAACTGTCGAGTTTCTGAAGAGACATTGAAACACGCCCGTGTATGATCAAGTCTAGCCCGTGTGCCAAGCCACGTTGGAATCTGTTAAATTTGCTAAAATTTTTGGAGTTTTCTACACGCCCATGTACTTTCAGACACACCCGTGTCTCGATGGCCAATTTTTGTCTAATTAAGATTTTCTTTATATTTTCTTTATTAATTAGAATTTGTGTTTAATTAGGAATGTCATTGTTTATTTCTAAAGAGTTATTTTCTTTTAGAAACAGTTTAGGTTTAGGATTATAAGTCTATAAATACTTGTATTAAACATCATTATTTACATAAGTTGATTGATTTGATTCAAATTCTTAATTGAATTTTCTTGAGTTCTTACGAGAGCTAAAATTTGAATTTGCTTCAAGCGTGTTGCAATTCAACCCTGATAATTAGAGGTGCTAGTTATTAGATAGCTAGTGTTGCTAGTTCCTTTTAGTTTATACTAGATAGATCCTTGGGCAACGATCCTAATAGATTGTTACGGATCCTAGTTGTTGGATAACTAGTGGGACGCATTAGTTTGGTATCAGAGCTTTGGCTCTAATGTAAGCTATGTAACCCTAGCATAGTAATTGTGATAAAACAATTATATATCAAAGTTCATTCCGCATCAAAATTACATCAAGTGATTCGGCCTCAACAAACATCAAGGAAGCCGTATTGATCATCATCTGTTGTATCAACAAAATTCGTGGGTAAGCATATCACCCTTTGAAAACTCATTAATTTGCATATTTTCTACTTGATTTATTTGTCTACCTACTGAAAAGCCCTAGGGGGGTGAATAGGGTGACAAAAAAAATTAATTAAAGAAACAGAAATTAAATCAACAATTTTGATCCACAACACAAGAGATTTAAGGAGTTCGGATTATCAACAATCCTACGTCTCCACCTAACTTATCCCCAAGTTAGGATTTTCAACACCAACACCAATCTTATTATATGATTGTGTTACAACAAGATGAGTTTTAAAGCTCAACTCAAACTATATAAACAAGAGTGTTTTTCTTGGCTCAACACAAAACCAATCATAAGAGTTTTCAAGGCTCACTCCAAAACCTTCACAATCAATGTGTTTTTGATATGGCTCAACACAAACCAACAAGAGTAAGAACCTTACTACCCAATTCTTCAATCCCCAAAGAAAGAGTAGATGAGAAGTTCCTAACTCTACAC